>JAWPHD010020584.1:0-31256 GCA_037043455.1 Cyrtodaria siliqua | reverse complement strand
CACCACGGCTAAACATAGATTTTTAAAAACAAGTTTGTAGCGACTACTTCTTGTAAACTGTAAGTGATATTGATATGGGACTTTTTTGAAATGATCAGCATGACAAGATGTTGATCCTTGTCGAAAATTATTTTGATTCGACATTAAACATGGCTGCCAGTGGCCATCTTTGTTTACCTAGAGTTATATAGTAAAAACTTCAACTTGTAGCGACTACTCCTCTGAAACTACTTGACTTTTATTTTTGAAACTTCACAGGAATGCTGACCTAGCTATCAAAATCTATCAGTAGAGTTTCAAGGTCATTGATCTCTTGTTTTTTTTGGTTTAGCAAACTTTATGTCCTGTGCCCTTTGTTATATGATGCTTTGGTTTGTATTTCCAGTGTACACGTATTCTGTATTGTTGTGAGTCCTGCTACAGGTGTTCAGAAAAGCAGCAGTGAGTGAAGACCTCCCAGGTTAGTATTTCATACTGGAGTAAATCGTGATGTGCTTATTTTGGCGTTATGACTTTCCCTACATTATCTCTCACTTGCAAGTGGTAACTAATGGAGATACATATATTTTAACTAACAGCATCCCACACTGTGATGTCAATATGTGCATATCGATTATGCGTTTAAATAGACATTGTTTTGCCGGAGTTACGGCTCTGGTTTTGTAAAATCTGGTAGTCCTAGTTTGAGTGTCAATCTCCTCCAACAGTCTTCAGCCTTTTTTTTTTTTAACATTCAGGATGCCTACCAATGGAGTTTAGATATGCATATTGATTCCACATCAAAAATTACCATGTAATACCTCAGCTTTTCATGATTGTTGCCTGGGGCATCTGTGTTCCGTAAACACATTTTTTTTCAGTGAAACTTTATTTAAGAGAAGAAGTTGGGAACTATTTTCTTTTAGGTGAGGGTAATGAAATACTACAAGACCATGTACACAGTAACGTGATTGCTTTTGTTTGAATGGGTATTGGTACCATTCGGAAAAGGGTTAAGAAGAAAACAACACGATATTTACAGTGCTCCAAGAATAGGATAGCTGACGCCCGGGGCTAGTCCAGTCTGAATCCGGGCTAGTCTCTCTTTCAAAAATGGTCGCCCGTCGGGCTAGTAAAAATAAATAAATCTCGGGACAAACAAACTTTGAAAACTAAAATTCAACCAGAAATCATCTTTGATCGCGTGTAATTTGAAGCCATAATGTTATTTGTAGAACAATAAAGAGTTCTCTCCCTTGATTAAAGTTCATCAATTTGAAAGCGTGCATTTCATTGGTTGATTACACGATTTGAACCAATCGCATTACAGCTTTCATATTAACATTGAGTGGTCATACACATTTGTCACGTTAGACATGTAGAAGAAGAAAGATCACTCGAGTATTAACCGTTTGAACATGATTTCGATTTTATATTCTTATTATTCAATGAATTGCAGTATTTACTATTTTTAGCAAGTCTGTATCATAAAAACGCTTTACAACAAATGCTTATTCACCAATGCAAGCTGCTAAATAACACCGGGAGCGCGCAACTGTTTTTGGATGGTTTAATGTGCGGGACCTGGTACGGCTTTTTATGTGATTTGCGGCGCGATCCTGAAAATGTAAAAAAAAATGGTATTGTTTTTGTTAATAGATGCAATGGATAAATAAAAGGAAAATAAAGGAAAATAGAACCTTACTGTTTGATTCTAATCACAGGTGTATTATTAATTACCAATTTCGCGGCAACTAAAAAATAAATCAGGGCAAGTGACTTTTCAGTCCGGGCAAGTGGACTTTTGAAATCTACTTGCCCTGGGTTAGTCCCCAAATATAATTTTCTTAGTGCAATGATATAACCTTACATGTGTTGCAATTGACGCAAGACACGTACAAACAAACACACATTTAGTATCCTCACTTTTACACTCATTCATAAGCGCCATAGGGACATTGTTTTTTAAGTTGGACTGAACTTCTGAAGTTACATAAAAAATTACATAGATTCTAGATTTAAACACATTCTGTCTGGTTTCTGCTTCTAATCAATGTAAAAGTATGTTTGGAGTACTGTGGTTGTTTGGTGGGTACACTGGATTATCAATATCAAGCTAACTGTATACTGGTTGAATGATTTTTAGCCCTGTTAAAGTAATGCAAGCGCCAAATTTCACTATAAAACCATACTTGCAAACTATAATTATGTTGATGTTACAAAATAATGCATAGGTGCTAATGAAGTTCTTGCCGGATTTGCCCAGTGTGGTTCCCGGGGGCCCCGTTTGGTCACGAGGCAAAGAATAGGAACAGAGCAGATCCCTTTGGAGGGGGTAGAATCCCCCCCCCCCCCCCCCCCCAAATTCATGAACATTTTTTATTCATGTTCATTAAAGGTCTTCATCATGATCCCTGAATTATTTCAGGTGCCAGCTCGGTCACATCAAAAGAGCAGTGGCAGAAAAACAATAAACGTGGCTCCAGCGTAAATGGAGTTTCTACGATAGAATTTTCAGCAATCCGCAGTTCAGGGTGAGACGGTTCTAGGCCCATTTTCCATATTTTATCTACATGGAGGATGAGCCTGGCATGTTCTTCATGTTAGGCGCCATATAACCTTTCATGTGTTGGTGCGCTTTCAACCCCAATTTAATTAAATTCTTGCCGGATTTCAAAGAACCTTGTTGGGAACCATCAGGATGATAACCATCGATTTTCAACGTTTTTATGCTGTTCTTTTAATTTTTTTATTTGCACTTTATCCCGACGTTAAATCGCTAAGCTTAATTTCTCGTTAGCAAATTCCGTCCTGATTTTTGGTCGGAACCAAAATCATTAATTTCGTAGTTTCACATTGATTTTTTTGCAAATAATGTATATATAATGAAAGATGACTTGTTTGCTTTTCCCCAAGATCTACTTGTGATTAAAATTACTGTTTTAAATCTGTATTTAAACTTTTCCCCCATACACTGACAATGTAATGTACATTTAAACAGGCGGCCTGACGGGTTGTGTTGAATGTACGGAATGAAAAGCGAACTAAATAAATTAATAATATTCCTACTTGTTTTCGTACTAGAAAATAATCATTAAAATCTGTTTCGTCTAAACAATATTTCTACTTTTTTACAAACCCACAACAAAATGGATGCAGAATCAAATGTCTTTGTGAAGGCGATTTGTATTTTGAACGACAGCGACGCTTATTTTGTGAATATCGCACACAAGATACAAGTTCATGGCTATTTTACCTTACATAACAGAGGCCTATAAAAGGCCTATAAAAGGCCTCTTCACAATTCAAAATTTGATATTTTTTCCCCAATTTTGGCAGAAATCTTTCCCAAACAAAAGGTGACATTAATAATGCAATGTTTTTTGTCTGTTTAGTCAATTCTGAATCAAGCAAGTTAGTAATTACAATAAATAATGGAATAAAATATAAATAAAGCATAGTATTACCATATTTACTGAATTTATGAATTCTTTAATGTTTCCCAAAATGAGAAAAAGCGCGTTATTTTTTTCCCAAAATGGACAGGCATGGGCCTCTTCCCAATTTGGTGGAAAAAAGCCCTGAAGGTGGATGCCAGTTTAATGTTTATTTTATCATTTACCAACAACGAAAACCACAAGATACTTCTGGATTACATTTCTGAATTTGCTAACGGGAATTTTAACTTAAACCCATAAAAAGTCACAGATATTGAATAATTGAAAAAAAAAATTATATATATAAAAAAAAAACATTGATAAAAATTAAATGTATCCATGGCAGACTTAAATATTCTGTCAGAGCTACAGATAAGCTTTTTGATCAACTGGGTATTTACCCACTTATTTTTAGCTCGACTGATCGAGCTTATGCCGTGGTAAGCGTCCATCCTCCGTCCGTCTTGTCTGTCCGTAAACTTTTATTTGTAGCGACTATTCCTCTGAAACTACTAAATGGATATTCATGAAACTTTATAGAAATGTTGCCCATGAATTCCAGTTGATCCTAGCAAAAATTCATGTTGATGTGAAATCCAAGATGGCCGCCAAAGCTAAAAATAGATTTTTAAAATCCAAGTTTGTAGCGACTACTTCTTGAAAACTATAAGTGATATTGATATGGGACTTTTTCTACAATTATCAGCATGACATGATGTTGGTCCTTGTCAAAAATCGTTATGATTTGACTTTAAACATGGCTGCCAGTGGCCATCTTTGTTTACATAGGGTTATATAGTAACAACTTGTAGCGACTACTCCTCTGCAACTTGGTGGATTTTCATGAAACTTTACAGGAATGTTACTCTTGATGTCTAATTGATCCTAACAAAATTTCAGGTCGGCCAAAATTCAAGATGGCCACCAAAGCTAAAAATAGATTAAAAAAAATAAGTTTGTAGCGACTACTTCTTGAAAACTATAAGTGATATTGATATGGGACTTTTTCTAAAATGATCAGCATGAGATGATGTTGATTCTAGTCGAACATTATTTTGATTCAACGTTAAACATGGCTGCCAGTGGCAATCTTTGTTTACATAGAGTTATATAGTAAAAACTTGTAGCGACTACTCCTCTGAAACTACTTGATGGATATTCATCAAACTTCACAGAAATGTTGCTCTTGAGGTCTAGTTGATCCTAGAAAAAATTCAGATCGGCCAGAAATTCTAAATGGCCGCCACAGTTAAAAATAGATTTTTTAAAAATAAGTTTGTAGCAACTACTACTTGAAAACTGTAAGTGATACTGATATGGGACGTTTTCTAAAATGATCAGCATGATATGATGTTGATACTTCTCGAAATTTATTTGGATGCCAATTTAAACATGGCCGCTAGCGGCCATCTTTTTTGACATTGATTTATATAGTAAAACATTGTCGCGACTACTCCTCTGAAACTACTTGACACATTTTTATGAAACTTCACAGGAATGTTCTCTTGAAGCCTTATTGATCCCAGATTTTTTTTGGGTCGGCCGGAAATTCAAGATGGCCGCCATGGCAACAAACTGATTTTTAAAAAAAGTTTGTAGCGACTACTTCTTGAAAAGGGTCCTCCAATGTTTGCGTAACAACAGCGTTAGTCGTTGGTTTAGACAAATAACCTAACCAATTACATTCTTCTTTTGTTCAAACACCTGCGCCTCTTTTCGCCATGTTGACGTTTAGAGAAAGTTGAGTGCTTCGGTGATGCCGAATAATTAAAAATTAGACTGAATACAATATTTTTGATCCAGAAGGATTTACTTTCGAGTGAAAAAAAAATAAACTTGATAACCAGTCACATTTAGGCAATCTCAAAGGCTCGCTTATTTGAGAATTGAATGGAAACGGCGATGCATTCCATTTGATATTGGCTGTCTTCACGGTAATGGATAAAATATGACACGCTGACAAAAACGGTTAATTTGCGTATTTAGCGATTTAATTACTTTATTACTTAATTGGTTCGCATCGCACCAATAAAGTAATTTAATTGTGTATTTAGGGAGTTTTAACTGGGAATTTACGCAAATACAATGCTTATCTGTAGCTCTGTTCTGTGACGTTTTATGTCATAGAACTATGCCAGGCCTAGTTGCATTGCCATTGTTGTGTACTGGTTAATGATATTGAGTTCTTATACACAAACTTTGTCACATTTCTGTTCTCTTGATACAATGGCAGGGATGATTATTGCCATGTGTAGTTGCGCATGTCATTGTTGTGTTCCATTTGAATGTATTTCGGCGGTGTTATACCCCATTAAAGGACATAATACCATGGTCCTCATACCGGGAAAAAGTCGGGAATTTGAAAACAGTAATTCAGGCCATGAAAACCCCTTGAATTTTACACAAATCAGTAAAAACCGCGATTTATTCGGGGGAAAAATGTTGTCCAAGTCTTGAATCCCGGTGATTTATAAAAATAAAGGTGTACGTCAATTGATATTCGGTACTTTACGTAAGCCAATAAAAATTAACCATTGGTATTCGTGAACAATCGTAAAGATGTGTTAATGCTCTGATCAATGAAATGTGAACCCCAGATTATACTTTCGTTTTCGATCGCTGTCGTACAAATTCGTTACCTCACCGTTTGACTCATAAAATATGTTGACGATTTCAACCAAGTATTTACGAATAAAAATCGCAATATATGCAAGCGTCTAATCATTTGCATCAATAAAGCATGTCATCTGACAAGTTAAATGTCAACACTAAATTTCCTTCATAGGAGGGAGAACGGCCTAAAAAACAGCGGGTTAAAGTCAATACTTGTCAAAAACAATAAACTAACATCTTGTGTGGTGTCACATATTAGTACTGCGAACAATTTAACGTTTTTGCAACAACGGTGTCTGACAAACACTGGTATAAATTGTTCTTGAAAAAAGTGGGAAAACCTGGAAAAGACCTAGAATTTTGTTCAAAAAACTGTGGGAACCCTGTAATACACTAACTTTGTACAGACTAGTTCTCCTCATACCCTGACTGGCATTCAACAACTAGTGGCCTATACCATTACCATGTGCCGGTTGAATGAATGTTGAAAATGTGTCATGTTCCCCTGCACATTTAGCCATTAGAGCATCCACAGACTCTCTTTCACATCTTGTCTGCACCGTATTTTTCATAGAGCGTTATCATTCATGAATATAGAAATTCAGATAACTATTACTGTGTATGGAAACCATTAGAACGCTCTAATACTGTGATGATGTTTGACCTAATTCGAGATTCCATATACTGCTTATAGTGCACAGTGAAGCGTGAATTTGCTGTACCCCTCGTGTATGGAGATAGTTACTTGGGAATTCCATTTTCTGTATATGTTTTTGAATCGATGTGAAATACATTTTGTTCTAATAAAATTCCAAGGAAGATTTATATAGATGTATGTGTTTTTTATAGAGAGCATAAAGTTGATTTATACCTCACTGCACGGATTTCCAATTCTCGGGAGGCGTTTCATGACAGTTACTGGAAGAGCCACCCGTCATAGCATTCCATTTCCGTTTTGATGCGGCTATTCCTCCATTTTGTTTTCTTTTGTGCAGCGAGGGTGCTCCAGTTAGGACGAAACAATTTCTCGTAAGTAGAATATGTGCAAGTTTACACTCTCCGCTGTCATACGTGTCAATAAAGTTAGCACACATGTTCAGGTTATGAATGTTTTGTGTACGTGTATTGTTTGCGTTGTCACGGATTGACACACATGAAATTAGTCTTGATCATGTTCGACGCCTGATAATTTTGTAAACAAGCAAGCGTCGCAGATGATCTAGACTACGTAAAATTATGACTTATTTGTTATTCATTCTGCATGTTTAAAAATTCGAAGTGAACAATTGGAAGGTTGTTAACCGAATGTGTCTAGGATATTTGTTTATGACTCATGTTTCAGGAGACTTCCAGACCTATTTTTCTTGAATGTTTATCTTTCGAAACATCTTGTGCTCTTTTGTTTCCATATAATTTTGGAAACTTAACCCTGCGGTCGCCAAGTGTTAAGCATACTTGACTCGAGTCCCAGAAATCCTTTGGAGGGATGTAAAGTAGTCTGTCCAGTGTACAGGGAGAACTATACCCTGTGCAATATCTCTCTGAACGTCTGTGTTAAGCAGTGATACAAAACCAGGGCCCTATATGAATTATATAGAGATTATTTAACTGTTGGGATCGATTATAGGGAAATCCTTCGCAAGAGATAGGCGTATGGTTCTTTTCACGAACGAGCGCATGCGAGTGATTGAAAAAACAAAGCACGTCTACCATCAAGTGAAGGATTCTCATAATCGATCCCAGCAGTTAAATAAACTATTTATTACATATTAAATTACGTTTTTGTATACAAATATCTGCTTTATTGAACGTTATGGGCGGATGACGCCGACGTCAGCAACACTTTATTGACGTCACGACTCAACGCCGCAACGTTTGTTATTATTGTGTTCTGAGTTAGTTATTAATATTTAGCGATAATGAATATTCTTGCACTGAGTTCAAACACCTGCGCCTTTTTTCGCCATGTTGACGTTTAGAGAAAGTTGAGTGCTTCGGTGATGCCGAATAATTAAAAATGGACTGAATACAATATTTTTGTTACTGAAGGATTTACTTTCGAGTGAAAAAAACAAACTTGATAACCAGTCACATTTAGCCAATCTCAATGGCTCGCTTATTTGAGAATTGACTGGAAACGGCGATGAATTCCGTTTGATATTGGCCGTCTTCACCGTAATGGATAAAATATGATACGCTGATAAAAAAGGTTACAGTATGTTGCGTAATTATTTTGTTAAACGTAATTGGTACGCACCAATAAAGTAATTTAATTGTGTATTTAGGGAGTTTTAACTGGGAATTTACGCAAATACGTTGCTTATCTGTAGCTCTGTAATCTGTGACGTTTTTGTCATAGAACTATACCATGCCTAGTTGCACTGCCATTGTTGTGTACTAACTGGTTAATGATATTGATCTCTTTAAAGTTTTAATACACAAACTTTGTCACATTTCTGTTCTCTTGATACAATGGCAGGGATAATTAGTGTCATGTGTAGTTGCTCATGTCACTGTTGTGTTCCAATTTGATGACTTTCGGCGCTGTTATGCTCCATTAAAGGACATAATATCATGGTTCCCATACCGGGAAAAAGTCGGGAATTTGAATTCCAGGCCATGAAAACCCCTCGAATTTTACCCAAATCAGTAAAAACCGGGATTTATTCGGGAAATAAATAGTGTTGTGTAGCCTCTCCAGGTCTGGAATCCCGGTGATTATAAAAATAAAGGTGTACGTCAATTGATATTCCGTACTTTACGTAAGCCTAGCCTTGCACTAGGATTTTAAACCCAATAGCCAAATCCGGCTAAACCCTTAAAAATTCCTTTAGCCAGATTAGAATGTCTTTAGCCAGACTTTTGCCGAGATATTTTTAAACTAATTGAAGGCGCTAAAACTTTGCGTTTGCGTACCCATCAATAGTAAGTTAAAAAGAGTATGCTTTATTAAACTATAGGGCATCAATATTTCCACATCATATGCATTCTGCTTTAATGCTTATAATTACATGTTGAGTTGTACAATATTCAAAACTTTTTAAAAATTGTATTTAATTTAATGTAATTTTAATTTTTAAAAACTGTAAAGACTGAAATTTAAAAAAGGACAACATGAATGCATGCATATAATAAGAAAATACAAAATGCAGACTCTTGTCACCATTTAGTATTTTCATTAAATGCATTTCAATATGCTAACATTCAGAGAAATAAAATAAATAGCAATATATTTAAAAAATGTAAGGCTAAACTGAGGCATATACAACAAGTTCAACTAACACGAGTTCCAAAGAAGCTAGAAAGATCGCGCTGCAAATTCAGAAATGCTACATACACCAATATTTTGAGTAATCGCACCTTTTGTATTGTTTCATGTTGATTGAACAATCAACCATAAAATGAGCCCAATTCAGAAACAGCCGATCAAACACCGGTTCACAATTGCCACTGTTCGAGTTTACGCTACCGTGTGTACAGCTAATTAGTAGGCACTTAAAGGGACACATGGCAATATTGCAGTATTTGAAATGGGTGTCTCAATTTATATATCCAGTATCATTTTTACTTTAACCCTGGTTACATTTAAATAAATCAAATTTTAAGTATTCACTATTTCGTCTTATTATACTATAAGTTTTAATATATTACTGGTGCAATAATATAAAAAATAATAATATGCAAAAACAAATGGCTTAATACAATTTCTTATAATTAACATTAATGATTGAACAAATGCAATTTATGTAGAAAAACTAAAGGGACGCTGCTAGTTTTTAAAAAATCAAGATTTCCATGTGTCAATGTGTCCCTTTAACACCTATCAGTGATCGTAAAGTTCAAAAACACCGACGGGCTCAGTATCTCTGGCTAATTCGTAAGCAAACATTTTCAAACTTTCTGTTTTGATCAGCCATATTGGCCCCTAGAGGGCGCCACATTATTTGATGTTTTACCCGGCTCGATCACGCAGTTAAATCTGTGTGTGTGTGTGTGTGTGTGTAGTTCGGAGGTGTATAGTCCCTCCACCAACAAACACGACAAGTTTCCCTGCCGCGACGGGCACAATAGAGTCTGGACTGTTCTAGCTGAATGTGTTGGTTGATCTGGTGCTGCTGTGTAGTGTAGTCGTTTCTCTTGTAGATGTGTAGTGTTGTGTCGCTGCTGCTCTGTGTAGTTGTCGCTGTGTAGTTGTCCCTCTTCTGTTGTCAGACTACGGTCGAATGTAGGCCTCGGCGTCTATCCCTAATTATCACTAACTACATACTTCTGCTGCTACTTCTACTCTGTGTTGGTTGATCTCAGCTCTGGCCCGCGGACTTCTGTCTGACAACTTCCAAGTTCTCTACTTCCATCTGAGGATGTGTGCCTTGATGGGGGCGCAGGGGACTTCTTCACTTTCAGTCAAGTGACACTCAGGCTCCTGAACCGAGACAAACCAGTTCAGAAGTACCAGTGTGTGGTGGTCACTATACGCGAATATAGTGCTTCGCATCACCAGTAATGTTGTATAGGGCTGGCAAGGCGACCCCTATACAAACACCATGAGTGTCACCAGTGCCCTCTCCGCGACGTGCACGCTGTGAAGAACAGGAGAAGTTTTTTGTTAAATCTGTGGATAATGTCACGGCTTTAAATGACAGATAATGTTGATTGACAGCAAGAGGCGGAACAGTGGGCGGAGTCTATCGCACCGACAATTTGACAGTGGTTTTCAATAAACGCTGCCATAATTAGTTTATCGATCTAAATTGATTGTCACTAATTAGCTAAAACACTCAGCGGGATAGTGGCTTATAAAAAGTGAAAGATTTTGTGAATTAGAATTCGGGATTTTCCAAGATCTTTTACACAAAATCGGTCGGAAATTTGGATTCGCCAGACTGCCGATGTCTGGCGAATTTGGTGTGTATTTCTTACGGTTTTCATTCGCCTATTTACTGTTCGCCTATGGCGATTTGGCAAATGGTTAACGCGGGCCTAGTAAGCCAATACAAATTAACCATTGGTATTCGTGAACAGTCGTAAAGATGTGTTAATGCTCTGATCAATGAAATGTGAACCCCAAATTGTACTTTTGTTTTCGATCGCTGTCGCACAAATTCGTTACCTCACCGGTTGACTCATAAAATATGCTGACGATTTCAGCCGAGTATTTACAATTGAAACTCGCAATGTTCCGTCGTATATGCAAGCGTCTAATCATGTCGTCTGAGAACAAGTTACATGTCAACACTAAATTTCCTTCATAGGAGGGAGAACGGCCTTAAAAACAGCGGGTTAAAGTCAATACTTGTCAAAAACAATAAAATAACATCTTGTGTGGTGTCACATATTAGTACTGCGAACAATTTAACGTTTTTGCAACAACGGTGTCGGACAAACACTGGTATAAATTGTCCTTGAAAAGAGTGGGAAAACCTGGAAAAGACCTTGAGTTTTGTTCTACACTAACTTTGTACAGACTCATTCTCCCGCTACCCTGGCTGGCATTCAACAACTAGTGGCCTATATCATTGCCATGTGCCGGTTGAATGAATATTGAAAATGTGTTACGGTCCCCTGCACATTTAACCAGTAGAGCATCCACAGAGCATCCACAGACTCTCTTTCACCTCTTGTATGCACCGTATTTTCAATACTATAACACTTAGAGATACCAAGCTTGGTATGTGGATACATCTTGGGATAGCTGTGTGTCGCATACCAAACTAAGGCCACTGTGACTTTGACCTTGACCTGTGACCTCTGTCATAGAAAATGCTTGTCCAGACCGTATTTTCAATACTATAACACTAAGTCTTAGAGATAACAAACTTGGTATTTGGATACATCTTGGGATAGCGGTGTGTCGCGTTCCAAAATAAGGTAATTGTGACCTTGACCTGTGACCTCTGTCATAGAAAATACTTGTCCGGACCATATTTTCAATACAATAACACTTAGAGATACAAACTTGGTATGTGGATACATCTTGGGGTAGTGGTGTGTCGCGTACCAATATAAGGTGACTGTTACCTCTGTCATACCCCAAACATTGTGAGAAGCATCAGTATGAAGTAGAACTGCGCATATACATGAAGTCATGGGGTATGCGTTTGCAAGGGTATTAATAACCTTCAGTGATAGTTTCAGTTTGACATTCTTTTGATCTACATCTTTATTAATTTTGCTTAGTTTTGTACACTCTTTTTGTGATGTTTGGGCGATCTCTGTAGTGTAAGGAAACACGCTTTTCTTTCGAGAAAAGAGATTCAAGTTCAAGTCTTAGCAGTGAGCTGACACACTGAGTTGTACATACAATTTTTTTTCCACATCAGTAATGTCGTTTTTGTACAGCATGAACTTAACAATATGTACATTTGATAGTCATTCATCATATTATTACCGTATGTAAATTGTAATTATTCATACATATTCAGAGTGTGTTTTTATATAATTCTGCTTTAAAAACATTATTTATAGTCAAAAGAATACATATAGCCGGAATACATATTTATAGCCGAAATCACCTATAGCGAATTGTCGGTTTTAACGAAGGTCCTTTTGTCCAGCTCCTCCAGTCTTTGCTTAATATAAACATAGCGAATATAGCACTTTCTTGGTTATAGCAAAGCACTTAAATTGGACGTTTAGTTTCAAATAAAAAACTTTCTATCTTTAGTGCGCTTTTCCATTTTGTTCCCTGCCATTGCTACACTAAATAGAACTCGCTATTAATTTCACACAAACAAACCACACATGATGCTCTAATTCCAATGCAATGAATTAAAACAAATATATTCTACAATTTTCATTCTTATTGCCGCTCGTCGTCATAGTATATATTGTTTACTATGACTTTTCTTGTCAATACTATAACACTTGGTATGTGGATACATCTTGGGATAGCTGTGTGTCGCGTACCAAAATAAGGTCACTGTGACTTTGACCTTGACCTGTGACCTCTGTCATAGAAAATACTTGTCCGGACCGTATTTTCAATACTATAACACTTAAGAGATAGCAACCGTGGTATTTGGATACATCTTGGGATAGCGGTGTGTCGCATACCAGAATAAGGCAATTGTGACATTGACCTGTAACCTCTGTCATAGAAAATGCTTGTCCGCACCATATTTTCAATACAATAAAACTTAGAGATACCAAACTTGGTATGTGGATACATCTTGGGATAGCAGTCTTTGAATAAAATGTGTTGTGTCACTAGCCCGAATTTTTATATACACATGAAAACCCGTACATTTTCCTTCAGCCCGACTACATAAATTAAAAAAAAACACTAGCCCTAATGACAGTTTACTAGCCCCGGGCTTCGGGCTATTGGGTTAATTCAAAGACTGCGATAGCGGTGTGTCGCGTTCCAAAATAAGGTCACTGTGACCTCTGTCATACCCCAAAGTGTGTGAGAAGCATCATTACGAAGTGGAACTGCGCATATACATGAAGTCAAAGGCGTAGGAACGTTATCATGGTTACAGATATTGGGGGCCAAATGAATATTTTTAATAACGTTTTTGTCTCGTTTCTTTGCTTGTCACACATTTAAATGAACACAATAGCTTCTTGTTTTTCTTTCAAGTGGTTAATTGTACACACTGTGACATTAAAAGCTCCATACACTAGCTGCCAAGCAATCTTTTTGGATGGTCATCAAAAATAATGTGTGTGTATGTGTGTGTGTGTGTGTGTGTGTGTGTGTGTTTGTGCATGGTGGGTGGGAGGGGGGAATAAAATTAGTTTGTATACTGTCACATTCATCATTTTATGATTGAAGTAACACAAATATGTTAGAGACACAAAGAAGAACCGTTTGATTTTTTTATATGAATAACTACAATGTATTAACTAATACAATTAAATAAATTCTCTCTTTCTTTTTCAACTAAGTATAATGGTCCAAATTATGCGGCGGTCCATCCCGTTTAACACGAAAAATCGTAAAGCGCCAATTTTTAGGGCAATTAATTGTTCTTAAATGTGGGGCAAGTGACATTATGGGCAGTGCAAGTGACTTTTGAAAATCCACTTGCTATATAATGTGTTGCCCAGGGCAAGTGGATTTTCAAAAGTCACTTGCACTGCCCATAATGTCACTTGCCCCACATTTAAGAACACTTAATTGCAAGTGGATCTTTTAAATATTTCCAGAACCCTGCATGGGGTATGCGTTTGCAAGGGTATTAATAACCTTTAGTGATAGTTTTAGTTCGACATGTTTTTGATCTACATCTTTATTAATTTCGCTTAGTTTTGTACACTCTTTTTGTGAAGTCTGGACGATCTCTGTAGTGTAAGGAAACACGCTTTTCTTTCGAGAAAAGAGATTGAAGTTCAAGTCTTGGCAGGGACCTGACACACTGAGTTGTACATACAATATTTTTTTCCATATCAGTAATGTTGCTTTTGTACAGCATGCACTTACAAATATGTACATTTGATAGTTATTTTATCATATTATTACCGTATGTAAATTGTAATTATTCATACATATTCAGAGTGTGTTTTTATATAATTGTGCATTAAAACATTATTTATAGTCAAAAGAATACATATAGCCGGAATACATTTTTATAGACGGAATACATATTTATAACCTAAATCAGCTATAGCGAATTATCAGTTTTAACGAAGGTCCTTTTCGTCCAGCTCCTCCAGTCTTTGCTTAATATAAAAATAGCGAGTATAGCACTTTCTTGGTTACAGCAAAGTACTTAAATTGGACGTTTAGTTGCAAATAAAAACCTTTCTATCTTTATTTCGCTTTTCCATTTTGTTCTCTGCCATTGCTACACCAAATAGAACTCATTAATTTTACACAAACAAACCACACATGATGCTGTAATTCCAATGCAATGAATTAAAACAAATATATTCTACAAATTTTATTCTTATTGCCGCTCGTCGTCATAGTATATATTGTATACTATGACTTTTCTTGTTTATAATCAGATTGCTCCTTTCGTTCAACGTTTTTTTTTTTCAGGATCTGCTCTGACAGTTCTTTTGTATTCTGATTCCTTCTGCCTTTCAACTCTTCTTTTTTCAGGATCTGCTCTGACAGTTCTTTTGTATTCCGATTCCTTCTGTCTTTCAACTCTTCTCTTTTCAGGATTTGCTCTGACCGTTTTTTTATAATCAGATTGCTCCTTTCGTTCAACTGTGTTTCTTTCAGGATCTGCTCTGACATTTCTTTTGTATTCCGATTTCTTTTGCCTTTCAACTCTTCTTTTTTCAAGATTTGCTCTGACTGTTCTTTTGTATTCCAATTGCTTTTGTCTTTCAACTCTTTTTATTTCACAGTTGCTTCTTACTATTCTTTTATAAGTAGCTTGTTTTGTTTTTTCAACTGCTCTTTCATTTGCAGTCCCTTGAGCTCTTTTATGCTTTATAAGTTCTCTCATATATTCCCTTCTTGGCAGCTTACTTTCTGAGGTTTTCGACACCGATTTGAGTTTTTTCTTTAGATTTTGAACTGCTTGGTTATCAAAGTATTGTCTAAGCATTGAGTCACTATCTCTGTTTGTGTTTACTTCGTTTTTCTTTGTAAAAGAGGACTGTAGCGGCTGAATTTCAAAAGCAGTGTTATCAAGTAAATTTAAACTCTGATAATATGCATACATAAAAGACACCAATTCATTAAATGTACAAAACTTTGCAAAAACGGCCATTCCATCTTCAGAAGTCATTCTATTTGGGCCATGCAAATGAGAGTCCATGAAGAAAAAGACATCATCTTTTCTTAGTATTGCTGAGCAAATACACCCTACCATAATAAGTGCACATTGTGCAGTCTCAAAGTTCAAACTAAGCCCTTGTTCCAGCGACACCATATCATCATCAGAAGGTAAAACATGTCCTGATATTGTTGTTTGCTTAGATAAACATGGATGCAATCAGTTGTTGAAACAACAGTTGGAATTTCATTAAAGCCAAGGAAGTTGCTTTTGAATTTGTTCACTTTCTTAAGGGAATCTACAACAGATTTGTACAATTTATCACCAATTTGAAGTGACATATCAACAATGTCAGATGAAATGTTTTCGTCTTCAAGAGCTGTTACAAGTATTACCAATGATATGCATGTACATTGTCTACCTCTTGTTTCATCTGAAAAATTGAGAGTACCTTGGTGTGTACTTCCAAATGTAAGTTTTTCTTCAGCAGACTTGACAATAGCTGTAGGAAAGACACCTGTATGTTGGTCTGGTAACGGTTTTGAAAAAAAGGTTTTTGCACTTTTTGGGGCAATTTTTGTAAGCAATGGTATCTTGGCAGTTTCTTTGTCAGATATCTTGGCAGTTTGTGCAGCAGTTTGTGTATAGCAATTTTTGATAGCTATGATGTTTTGGCATTCCTTTTTGCATTTTTGGCAGTTTTTGATAGCAATATTTTTTCGACTGCTTTGGACTGCTGAAAGCAGTAATGTTCTGTCTTTTGGCAGTGTTTTAGTTGAGGCCACTTCCGTAGTCACGTTAGTCGGGTCATTTGGCTGTTGCCGCTGTGTTTTAGTCGAGGCCACTACCTCAGTCAGGGGGTCATTTGGCTGTGTTTTAGTCGAAGCCACTCCCTCAGTCAGGGGGTCATTTGGCTTATGCCGCTGTGTTTTTAATGGTCACTTCCTCGTCCGTACTTTTGTCAAGGTCAAAAACGTTTATCTGGTCATTTTGTCTTGCAAAGTAGTTGCCCTGCTTTGTCATGGCCTTCTTCCAACCCTTCTTACGTGGAATTTCTAATCTGGAAATAGATCAAAAGAATACAGTATTGCACAATATTATATCCCTACTGGTGACATATATTAAACTGCAGGAAATAATGCTTTCACCAATTTTCAGTAAAGGGTCACAGTGACCTTTATCTTTAAACTACTGACCCCAAAATCAGCCCCAGTCAAGGTACATCCAGCTGTTTTTATGAGCAGAAATCAATTTTCAGTTAAAGGTCAGTGACCTTGGCCTTTCATAATATGGACTCCCAAACCAATCCCAGATGAGATCTAGCGATGAAACTAGTTTAAAGAGTACATGGAACCGTTCTGTTAAATAAGCGGAATCCAGTTTTCAGCAACAGGTCAGAGACCTTGAATTCGACCACAAACTCAATCCCATCAAAGGTCTAGTGATGAGCAACATTGTGTACATACAAGTTTTAAGTCTATATTTAGTTGTTCTCCTTTGAATGAGCACATACCATTTCTTCAGCTTGCCCTGCATGACTGAAAATATAACACTGCTTAGTTACCATTTTAAACAAGGACGTTAGAAATGTGCAGTGCTCCCCGAATAGACAGTTGTCCTATGTGTTCTTTATTAGTATAGTTGCATCCCATTATCATAATGTTCATTCCGAGCAATATTCCACATTGTTTCCTGAAAGCAGCGTTTTCGTGAAAAATCGACAAAGAAATCAAAACTGGTTAATGGGCCATGATTTTTTCTTAATACCAGAAATGGGTGTCAATACCACCCAATGCTCGCCTGGCTAAAACATTCAATATGGATGAGAGCCTAAATAAAAGTTAGTTCTAGACTTTGACCTCTATGACCTTGACTTTGTGACCTCAAAATCACTAGGGTTCTTGAAGTCACCTAGGGCAACCTAGTTTTATTTCAGTAATTCAAGGTAATTCAAGGGCCATAACTCTAGAGTGAATGGGGCGATATGGCTGAATATCGAACTTGGCCTAGACATTGTACCCACAGATACTGTGACCAAGTATCATTAAGATTGAATAACATTTACTCAAATTAGAGAGCGGACATGGCTAATTGTGTTCATTTGCAGTAATTCAAAGATCATTAGAGTGAATTGGGCGATATGGCTGAATATCGAACTTCGCCTAGACATTGTACCCACAGACACTGTGACCAATAAGTATCATTAAGACTGAATAACATTTACTTAAGTTAGAGAGCAGATAAGACAAAAGTCAACCGACGGATGGACGGACGGCATAACATAGTATGTCCCATTTTTCAAACGGGTGTATAACCAGAAATGGGTGCCAATACCACCCACTGCTCGCCTTTCTAAAACCATTCAATATGGATAACAGCCTAAATATAAGTTCAGTTCCATGATAAAAAGAGATATATGTTGACCATTGAACCTACAACTATACAATGTTGACCCAATTAAAAGAAAAATCACCTTTCAAAATTTTAACCTTTAAAAAGAAAGTCGATCTTCGAACCCAAATGACCAATTAAAGGAAAGAAAAGAACTTTGATGCAAATTCTTAATTGTCACCTTGACCTTTAAATTTCATAAGGGCATGCGGGTATTGTAAAGAAGTGTATATATATATCAAACATTTACTGAAGAAATAAAAGAGTATACACAATGTGAATATTTTGCGACCCAAAAGTGACCTTTGAACCCAGAATTTTACTTCAAATGTGACGTTGACCTTCAAATATTCGTAAGGTCACATGGATATTGTCGTGTAGTGTATACATGTATATTGAAAGTTTGATTAAAAAATATAAAGGAATGAAAAAGTTATAGGCAATATTAGGTTTTTGTTACAACGGTAAACATTCTAAGTCCGCAAACGATGAAAAAAAATGATAATGTAAAAGAAAATCGTAATTTATCATCAGCATATCAATGTTGATGTATCACAGAAGCAGTATGTCAAATAACAACAGCTTACTATGCATAGTTGATGAAATATATGCATTACAAAAACTTACCCCAAAAACTTTAACGTGGATATTGGTGTAAAGAGTCTGTCTGCAAACGATGAAAAAATTGATAAATAATAATGTTTTTTTCCTAATTTATCATCAGCATCTCAATGTTGATGTATCCCAGATGCTGTATGTCAAATATCAACAGCTTACTATGGATAGCTGATGAAATATATGCATTACAATAACTTACCCCAAAAACATTAATGTGGATATTGGTGTACAAATGAAAAAAATTATAAATAATAATATTTTTTTCCTAATTTAGCATCCGCATATCACTGTTGATGTATAAAAGAAGCTGTATGGCAAATATCAGCAGCCTACTATGCATGTATTACAAAAACTTACCCCAACAACTTTAACGTTGGGGGAGGGGGTGGGAATACAGCGGACGCTGGGTATAGCAAAACCTCTCCCCCGAGCTAAAAGGGACATAATTTGGTGAATATGACCTTGACTTTGTGACCTCAAAATCAATAGAGTTCTTGCAGTCACTGAGGGCAACGTAGCTGTGAAGTTCGGTGGCCGTAGGTTGCATTATTGTCTAGTTATCTTGCGGAAACTGATTTCCTGGCTTTAACCTGTAAACTTGACCTAGTGACTCCAAAATCAATAGGGTTCCTGCCATTACCGAGAGCAACCTAGTTGTGAAGTTTGGTTGCTGCAGGTTAAACTGTTGTTGAGTTATTTCGCGGAAACCGATTTCCTGTTATGACTTCTATGACCTTGACCGTTGACCTAGTAACCCCAAAATCAATACAGTTCTTGCAGTCACTGAGGGAAACCTAGCTGTGAAACGGAAAAGCAATACCTGTGCCTCTTTTTTCTTCGAACAGCCGAGACAAAAATCACCTTTCAATATTGTAACCTTTGAACCCACAAATTGGGCGTTACATAATAAACTTACATTGTCTATAGACTTAATGTACCCACAGACACTGTGACCAAGTATCATTAAGATTGAATAACAGTTACTCAAGTTAGAGAGCGGACATGGCTAATTTTGTTAATTTTCAGTTATTCAAGGGCCATAACTCTAGAGTGAATGTGGCGATATGGCTGAATATCGAACTTGGTCTAGACATTGTACCCACAGACACTGTGACCAAGTATCATTAAGATTGAATAACATTTACGCAAGTAAGAGAGCGGACATGGCTAATTTTGTTAATTTTCAGTAATTCAAGATTCGAGTGAATTGGGCGATATGGCTGAATATCTAACTTCGCCTAGACATTGTACCCACAAATACTGTGACCAACAAGTATCATTAAGACTGAATAACATTTACTCAAGTTAGAGAGCGGATAACACAAAAGTCAACAGACAGACGGACGGACGGCATAACATAATATGTCCAGTTTTTCAAACGGGTGTATAAAAAGGGACATAATTTGGTGATTCAACCTAGCATTTTGGTTCATGCGCTCTGCACGTCGCATATCGTCAGGTTATGTTCTTTATTAGTACTAGGTTTCATCCAATTACCTTAATGGGTTTTAAGATATACCCCGGACAAGAAATATGACGGACATAAAAAGGGATATAATTTGGTAACATAGAGTTATGGTTCTTGTGCTCTGTATGTCGTCCGGTTGTGTTCTTTACTTGTACAAAGTTTCATTGATATGCTCTGTACAAGAAATGCATTACAGACATAAATGGGTAGACAATTCAGTGAAAAATCAATTTTTCTAAGATTCCCACGGGGCTGATATTAGGCCCCATTCCCAATGCCAAATATTCAGGGGTTTTCCCAATTTAAACAAGAGGCCCATGAGGGCCTGTAGACGCTCTACTTGTATGATGTGATTCAAAAACATAAACATGATAGAGGCCAACCAAAGAAACATGTTTCCTATGTATAACTCTATGTAAACTTTAGGTTATCGTGGGGGCCATTTTGAATAATTTTGATTATTTAACGATAATGAAAAACACAAACTTGATAGAGGCTATCCCAAATATCATTGTGCTTAAGTTTCATCAAAATCCTTCAAGCGGTTTCAGAGAAGATGTAATTTGTAACCTTTTCCTATATAACTCAATGTAAATTTGGGGTCGCCGTGGCGGCCATTTTGATTATTTGACGATAGCGAAAAACACAAACTGAATAGAGGCTAACCCAAGGAACATGTATATGATATTTCAGTAGAATGGAATCAGTGGTTTTGGAGGAGATGTCGTTTGAAATTTACTTAAATTTGACCTAGGTTTAGCCACGGCGGCCATCTTGGATGCCTGGCGGTCGCGAAAAACACAAATCTGAGAGTGACTATCCCAAATATCATTGTGTTTAAGTTTCATCAAAATCTTTCAGGCTGTTTCAGAAAAGATGTAATTTTTAACCTTTTCCTATATAACTCTTATGTAAACATTTTGATTATTTGACGATAACGAAAAACACAAACTTTATAGAGGCTAAACCAAGGAACATGAATATGATATTTCACAAGAATGGAAAAAGTGGTTTCGGTGGAGATGTCGTTTGAAATTTCCTTAAATATGGCCTAGTTTTAGCCATGACGGCCATCTTGGATGACTGGCGGCCGCGAAAAACATAAATCTGAGAGGGACTGTCCCAAATATCATGGTGATTAAGTTTCATCAAAATCCTTCAAGAGTTTTCAGAGAAGATATCATTTTTAACCTTTTCCTATATAACTCTATGTAAACTTTAGGTCGCCGTGGTGGCCATTTTGATTATTAGACGAAAACGAAAAACACAAATTTGATAGAGGTCAACCCAAGGAACATGTATATGATATTTCACAAGAATGGAATAAGTGGTTTCGGAGGAGATGTCGTTTGAAATTTACTTATATTTGACCTAGTTTTAGACATGGCGGCCATCTTGGATGACTGGCGGCCGCGAAAAACATACATCTGAGAGGGACTATCCCAAATATCATTGTGATTAAGTTTCAGCAAAATCCTTCAAGCGGTTTCAGAGAAGATGTCATTTTTAACCTTTATCCTATATAACTCTATGTAAACTTTGAGTCGCCGTGGCGGCCATTTTGGTTAGTCGACGATAACGAAAAACACAAACTTGATAGAGGCCAACCCAAGGAACATGTTTATGATATTTCAGTCGAATGGAATAAGTGGTTTCAGAGGAGATGTCGTTTGAAATTTCCTTAAATGTGACCTAGTTTTAGCCATGGTGGCCATCTTGGACGACTGGCGGCCGCGAAAAACACAAATCTGAGAGAGGCCCTCCCAAGTAACATTGTGATGAAGTTTCATCAAAATCCTTCAAGCGGTTTCAGAGGAGATGTCGATTTTAACCTTTTCCTATATAACTCTATGTAAACTTTGAGTCGCCGTGGCGGCCATTTTGATTATTCGACGATAACGAAAAACACAAACTTGATAGAGGCCTACCCAAGGAACATGTAAATGATATATCAGTAGAATGGAATAAGTGGTTTCAGAGGAGATGTCGTTTGAAATTTTCTTAAATTTGACCTAGTTTTAGCCATGGCGACCATCTTGGATGACTGGCAGCCGCGAAAAACATAAATCTGAGAGGGACTATCCCAAATATCATTGTGATTGTTTCATCAAAATCCTTCAAGCGGTTTCAGAGAAGATGTCACTTTTAACCTTTTTTATATAACTCTATGTAAACTTTGAGTTGCCGTGGCGGCCATTTTGATTATTCGACGATAACGAAAAACACAAACTTGATAGAGGCCAACCCAAGAAACATGTTTATGATATTTCAGTAGAATGGAATATGTGGTTTCGGAGGAGATGTCGTTTGAAATTTCCTTAAATTTGACCTAGTTTTAGCCATGGCGGCCATTTTGGATGACTTGCGGCCGCGAAAAACATAAATCTGACAGGGGCTCTCCCAAGTAACATTGTGATGAAGTTTCATCAAAATCCTTCAAGCGGTTTCAGAGGAGATGTCGATTTTAACCTTTTCCTATATAACTCAATGTAAACTTTGAGTCGCCGTGGCGGCCATTTTGATTATTCGACGATAACGAAAAACACAAACTTGTTAGAGGCCAACCCAAGGAACATGTATATGATATTTCAGTAGAATGGAATAAGTGGTTTCTGAGGAGATGTCGTTTGAAATTTACTTAAATTTGACCTAGTTTTAGCAATAGCGGCCATCTTGGATGACTGGCGGCCGCGAAGAAAATAAATCTGAGAGGGGCCCTCCCAAGTAGCATTGTGATGAAGTTTCATCAAAATCCTTCAAGCGGTTTCAGAGGAGATGTCGATTTTTATAAAATTGCTAACAGACGGACGGACAGACGGACGGACGACGGACGAAAAGTGATCGCATAAGCTCTACTGGCCAAAGAAACACAAAAATTTCAACCTTGATCGGATTGTTTAACTATAGTATGCCACTGAAAATGAGAGTTTTAAATTAAAGTTGTATGAGGATGTGTTTAAGTTTTTAATAAGAAGTTCAACATAACTTGTGTTTTGCTGCAATAATTTGTTTTGAAAATTCCCAAATTCTGTATTTTGTCAATAAATATTTCTCCAACGAAAATTTCCCAATTTCTGCAGGGACCTTTTTCCCAAAATACCCAGAAAAAGGCCTGTTCTTGTACTCTGCGCGTCGTCCGGTTGTGTTCTTTACTTGTACAACGTTTCATCCAATTACCTTAAACGATTTCAGTGATATGCTTTATCTGAATGGTTTTTACTACATTCTTATAAACAAGTGAACGCCTTTCTGTGTGATCTTGACCATAGAAAATACACACATGGGAGTTGGATTCTGCACATCGCCTTGATGAGGTGGACTTGTGTGCGAAATTATTTCAAAATCCTTCAATGCATGTAAAAGTTACAGAGCGAAATGGTTCTTACTACATTCATATAACTAGATGTAGTCGATGGGGAATCGACCAAACGCAGATACCACCTTTTTGAAGATGCATGGATTATCTGCCCTAGCTGTGCTTCTGAATGTCACATACAAAATTTGAATGGCTTATGCATATCTGTGATGATAGATCTCGACATCAAAAAAGGTGCGGATAAAAAAATGATATTCAACACCCGATGACATCCGCCCCATCCCCGGTCACACATCGGAGGTTGAAATAAAAAACGTGTTTGATATGTTGTGTATCTTATAATAGATGGGTATAAATACCAAGTGGTATGTAAAAATAATAAGAAATAATAATCTAGTTGAATTTTTAGTGTATTTGACCGTTTGACCCCTAGGGCGGATTAAAAAACAATGTTGCTCTTGCACGTCGTTATGATGTGGGGAAGTCATACACAAAGTTTAATTGAATTAAAGATATAATAAAAATATTTGACCCCCGATGACGTCCCCCACCCCCCGGTCGCACATCAGAGGTTGAAATAAAAAAAACTGTTTGATATGTTGTGTATCTTATATAGATGGGTATATATACCAAGTTTTATGTAAAAACAATAAAAAAAACAATAATGTAGTTGACTTTTAGAGTATTTGACCTTTTGACCCCTGGGGAGGCCCCTTGGGGCAGAGTAAAAAAATTGTTGTTCTAGCACGTCGTTATGATGTGGGTAAGCCATACACTAAATTTGGTTGAATTTCGCCCAGTGGTTTAGGAGGAGTTACGCGACATTACACACGGACAGACAGGACTACATTTTGATCTTGCAAGCCATTATGAGGTGGGGAATACACTACATTTGGTTAATTTAAGACATAAACTATTAAGTATTAATCATGGTTAGTAACAATCTAGAAATTTTATATAGTCGCCAGGGCTGATGAAAATTGTAACAGTCCTAATGATTATATAATAATTCGGGCTAGTGCACAAAAACCGTGATTTCTTTGACGGTTAATGTGTGCAAATATATACTGTAAATATTGTTACGTTTTATCGTCATCAAAAGTTTATATTGGTGAAAACATTTGGCTAATCATGTACATTAGAAAGTCACCGGAACAGGAACACGTCCTCAGTTTGTGTGTACACAACTACTGCATTCAAACATGTCAGATATCTTGGTAAATACAGAATTGCTTGGAATGTTGTTTTTACAACATAAAAGGAATTGAATTGGTGTAAAAGCAAGAAATGAAAACATATTAATAACTTGAATTATTTAATGTCACCGAAACAGGTACTTCCACGATACCTCGAACACATTTGCCATGGGTGTAGAACAATGGTAAAAACACTTCTAAATAGCCACGAAGGTCAGGTTTTGGAGCAAAGTAGGTGGGAAAGGTTTATTTTATCATAAATTCAGACCAAAATCAAACAAAGACAATTTCATTCATGAACATTTAATACATATAATAATTAAAATTTTCAATGCAAAATGTAGTGTCAATATGGTGGGAAGACGCAATAATGAATGTAAAATTGTGGCGAAACTGTGCACAATTAGCGAACTTCCGGAATTTTTGCTTGTAACGGCTATTATAACTTACACGCAAGAATTAATCAGAAAGAATAATATAATTTAACAAAAGGAACGTTTAATTATATTCACGCACGTTCCAACCAACGAAAACCATCGTTAAATGTACGTAAATGCACTTGTCTCTGCCAAATATTTATATCCGCATACTAGCCTAATAAATTGGCTCCTATGCAGTTTTTTTTTTATTATTCTGACGTTCTATGTAACTGCATATACGCCTAATTTCCTTTGCAAAAAACCCGACTGGAAAAACTGCTCGAACACCCATGTGACTTTCGAACGAAATTGAGCAGCTTTTCAGACTCCTGTGCGTAAGCCATGACGATAATCTAACAAAATAATAAGTTATTTACCATTTACTTTCGGTTTTATATTTTTTCGAAGTATATTTTACATAATATATCGGTTTTTCGTAGATCGCAATACATGTGTAGACAAGTGTGCGTCTCTCCCAACGTTGCATGCGCATGCGCATAAGTACACAAACGTCGGATATTTTCCACTGTGGACAACGTGTCACGAAACTGCGTTGTGTATAATGTACCTAGTATAACGTTTTCAAGTCTTAGGTTAACAAAAGGTAATGGGCGAAGGGTGCCGGGATATTTATTATATATTACCCCTTCAGACATTCTCCTAAAAGAAAATTTAAAAAATCTCGCTTGTTTTATAGCCTGATCTGGGGGAAAAAGCACATAACCATAGACCTACTGTATGTCCATGACCTAACTAGAGCTTGTTTATTTTGTTTTGTTATGTTCATTTCATTTAGTGTGTTGGGGGTGGGTGAGTTTACGGGTGGATTCAGGTGGCGACCAACTAAAACATCTGTAAAATATGGAAATTTATGTTAAACAAGAGCTGTAGGAGAACAGTGCAGCTCGACTATTCAGAGAATAATAAATGATATAGCCAGTATATACCATCAGAAAACAAGGCTAAAACAATGTAAGGGTGGGTTGTGGAGGGGTGGGGGGGGGTATATAAACTCGGGCCGATATAAAATTACTGTTAGAATCTCATAGAATCTCATACAAAGTATAGTACAATTTGGGGCAGGGTTTGACTATTTATTTTTATCAGTTTTAATCCAAAGTTACTGTCATTTAAAAAAAATTGTGGTCGAAAGGCAACTCGGGGACGGAGGAGATATCTGGCGATTTTTTATTGAGGCCTCATTTCAGGTTGTTTTTTTATTGATATTTCATCAGTGTATTTGAATTTAATCTAAATTGCTTTATATGTAAATGATTGCGTTCAAATTAAAATGTTAATATCCAATAATGGAAGACAAAATGAAAACAATTACCCTCCCCCTGTCCTCCATGTAAGGGGAGCCCATAAAACAATGGAGGGCAGGGCGGGAGCGCATAATTGATATAGTTGTATATTTGATAAAACAAAACAACACAGACATATGTAAAAAAAAAAAAAAAAAATCGGGTGGTGGTGGTGGGATGGTGGGATGGTTTGGGGGGCGAAACATTTGATAAACTGATAAAACAAAACAACACAAATATAATTATATATATGCAAAAACAAACAAAAAACAACAACATTCGGGTGGTAGTGATGATGGTGTGTTGGGATGGTTGGGGGTAGGGGGTAACAAAAATTGACCAAAACAACACAGAAATATGTAAAAAAAAAGTTTTCAGTGGGGGTGGAGGTGTGGGGGGGGGGGGGGCGTAATGGGGTTGGGGGGGGGGGGGGGCAACATAGCTTTATGTGTAAGAATTGACCAAAACAAGACAGAAATATATAAAAATCGAGTTTCAAGTGGGGCAGGCCGTGAGTGGGGGAAGGTGGTGGCAGGGCCACATAACAGTTGACCAAAACAAGACAGAAATATGTAAAATAAATAAATAAAATATCGAGTTTCCCCGTTACTGGTCCGATATGGTTGGTTTTCGAACTTGGCCAGTAGAGATAATAAAATTTACCAAAACAATACAGAAAAAAAAAAAAAATATAGTTTAGAGTCTAGGGTGGGGGGGGGGGGGGGGGTGCGGTGCGGGGTGGTAGGGGGTGCGGGGGAGCATAGCAAAATGTTTAAGAATTGACCAAAAAAAACAAAGAAATATGAAGAAAAAATATATAAAAAAATAGAGATTTGAGTCGGTGGGGGGCGGGAGGAGGAGGGTGGTGGGGACGGGGCAAAATAGCTATATGCGTAAGAATTGACCAAAACAATTCAGAAATATGAAGAAAAAAAATAGTTGAGAGTCGGAGGGAGGCGGGGTGCCGTGGGGGTTGTGCGGGGCGGGAGTAGGGGCGGGGCAACATAGATATATGTGTAAGAATTGACCAAAACAACACAGAAATATGTAAAAAATAAATAAACAAATTGAGTTTCGAGTGTGGGTTGGGGAGGCCCTGGGGTGTTGGAAGGCGGGCGCGGGGGTGGGGGCAACATAGCTACATTTGTAAGAATTGACCAAAACAACACAAAAATATGTAAAAAAAAATGAGTTTCGAGTGTGGTGGGAGGGGGTGGGGGGTGGGGGGGGGGTGGGGGGGGGGGCAACCTAGCTTTATGTGTAAGAATTGACCAAAACAACAGAAATATGTAACAAAACAAATGAGTTTCGAGTGTGGGGGGAGGGGGGGGGGGGCAACATAAATTTATGTGTAAGAATTGACCAAAACAACAGAAATATGTAACAAAAAAAAGTGGGTGGGGGGAGAATGGTGTGGGGGGGGGGCGGGGAGGAAGGAGGAGGGAGCCCATGCCCAAATATGGGTGAAGTACAAATTAGATGCATAATGATATAAGATCCCAAATCAAAATTATAGCTATATAAACACCAGCTTACATGCAAACCTAGATCTTCTTTATTGCACATTTTGTGGGCCATCACAAGCCCAGAATTTGCGGAAGACAACATTACCTAAGCAACCCTTTACAACATACTATAAGGAAACCAATTCCCAAATTTAGTTGAGCTAGGATGGGATATTGTGCTTTATAAAAAGAAATCGTTGTGTGTTTGGTTTGGTGGAGCTGAACATGGTGATTTTGTTCACGAAAACAATAACTGTCACTAGTATTCAAATACCCCATCCCCGATTGTCCGTTGTCAGTTGTCCGTCGCCCGTCGTCGTCCACTAACTTTTGCCTTGTGAACACTCTTGCAACTTCATTTATTATTATTCGGATCTTTACCAAACTGCTAATTTTCATATATTTTATATTCTCTTATTACGATTTAAGAATGAGGAAGAGTCTTGTAGAATAATAAACGAATAAAACAAGTAATTTTAACAATACTATAAATATAACAAAAATATTACTTTTAAATCGGCATGAAATATGTGTAGTTTTAAACACAATACACAATGTTTTACGATTGTAGCAATAAACGGTTCTATTCTATTCTATCGACGGTGCATGGTAGGTTGCGTATGGTGATCTAATATGCGCATAGATCTCTGGGTAAGAATTTCAAACAAGATGGCGGTAACTTTCGATAATTCGGAAAAGTGTGAATATATTCGTGATAAATTTGGATAATCTGAGATATTTCATCGTGGCAGGTAAATTTTGAAACACCAATCGACTAAAAAAAAAATCTTCTTTAAACCTGTGCATATATAATATACAAACAATGCTGTTTAAAAGCGTGAAACCTTCCCAACAGATTCCGTTGGGAAAGTCCAGTCGTAAAATGTGCAATAATCAATACACGTACGTTGATGCTCACCAATACGAAAATTTTCAAAAGAGCATTAAACACGTGTTTTTTTAACATACTTATCCGCATACTTACAAATATGGCGTTCCTGTCAAATGGGTTGGGGATAAAAGCCGAATTATGCACGTATCGTACCTTTGACGATCGGTACCCAGGTAACTAGGCGATTCGTACTGTGGCCATTGGACGTTCCCTACCCGGGCCATTGTACGTTTCGTCAGGGAGTAAGTATACTTACACCCTGGTTTCGTATTGCAGTTTATGTTCTGTTCATAAATATTGTAGTTTTTATATTCATTTCTAAAGGGACACACCTTAATCTTGAAGTTTGTATCAAGCATTTACATAAAATACATGGAAACATATTATTAATAGCGAGCTCAGCTCGAGTCGCGAAGCGACGCGCGCGCAAGCGAGTAGCAAATACTACGGGGAAAAAACCCGTGGTAAAAAAGTCGAAACACAGTTAACTCCCTTGTTAAGGGGAGGTCATGGCTATATTCGTTCCAGACGCAGTTAACTCCCATTTCTGTTTGGTATCCGGCCCACCTCTATTAGCGTTGGAGCTAGTCCATCCAGTTGGCCGGTTACCAGACTTTATTAATGTGACGTCATTAGTTAAACAAACGTCTGGCAATTTATAAAATAATGGTGATTATTACCACCTGAGAGTCCAGGTAACGGTATTTCTACCTAAACTTTAAAAGGTACTGCAGTATCGACAATCTAAAATACAATGTTTAAATGAAAACGCATCGCTGCTCGCACTTCATTGATATAGATAGATGTTACGGTAAAGTCGGTGGGTGGGGAAATTTTAACCGCTGCAGTCTGCTATTGCCAAGTTTCCAAGAAATGTGCGCGGTAGGGGCAATCCGGGCAAATACGGACGATTTTTGCAAGGTCTCGTTTGAGACGTTCCTGTGACTAATGCGGTGGGAAAATTCGGACACATAAGCGATAATTCAATTCGGACAACACTGTCCTCGCATGTTATCGTTTATTTCAGCGTATTCAATAGGTCCAAAGCAGTCCAAATAGTAGATTTATAACCACAGTGAAAACGGTAAAATACGGACGCGATAGGGAAAATACGGACGCATTGGTGGAAAATCCGGACATACCAATTTCCAATAGGGGAAATACGGACGGTCGAGCCTTTTAAAAACAACAACATAGGAACACAGTTCAACTTGTACTGTTTAAATCTTTACATTGGAATTTCATTACAAAGTTCTGTAGTTTTGCAATTTTAACATACACATGTAGTTCATTACGTATCACTGTATATCGTGGACATGATTAGAGAACAGTTACCGATAATGCCTTTTTATAGAAAAGACTAAACGGTTAGTAATTAATGTCAGATTTCAAATTTTAGATAACTTTATAAGCCAGAGTTTTTACATCTACATAATTTCCTTTTTATCTCTCTGCCTCTGCCTTTCGTGTTTTTCTTAGTTTTCTTCTCAAGCTTACTCGTCGGGGGCCACTTTCCGTCACTTATGTAAACATAAACTAATTTTTCAGACAAATCTATTTATCCTGGCAATTTTTACTCTATTTTCTATTAGGTTACCTCTTCCTGGAAATTTGATACCAAAGAAGTTTGTTTTGTATAAATTATCGAAGTGGCACGTGACCTTTTTATAAATAGACTAAAACTGAGAAATCATTTTGTTTACAAGCCCAGTTTTCGTCATGTATTTTATTGAGTGATAGATTCAACTAGGTCAAGATACAGTAAACTTTTATGAATTAGACACTTGTTTGCAAGTCTATTCAACAATTTCATTGTAATAATGGTATCTTTGCATTGTGCATATTAGTCACCTCGATCTTTATAACAATAAGCCTGGTAACGTCAATGTAAAATGTTCAACGACGACAATTTACACTGTAAAGATGGGTAACTCTGTGTAAATCAAACAGATACAAATTGTACGAGTTGTTTCTCTTTGGTTGAACTATATAATCACGGTAGAGTGATAAAAATATGACGTCATTACAGTGTTATTTTTTTAATAGTTTATTATGCGGCAGTATGCGCGCGCATCCCCAACGCCATATAAGGAAGTAAACACATTTTTCAGAGAAATCCCTTTCGTTTTTGTGCCGCTTATTTACTTTTTGGTTGTTTTTCCTGTTTCCAATCTTCACTTATAAACGTCTGACAATAAGTGACGTAAAAACGTTTTTTAAATGAGAATGACGGAAACTGGGCTTGGACGGAAACTGGCCTCTAAAGAGTAAGCCTTTTTACAACGTTAGTAAACATTTTATAGATAACTTTATAAGCCAGAAGGTGTCCTTCAATAATTTCCATGACCTTTGGCAAGTTCACTATATTGCAGCGAAACCCTAAATTACAACGTTGCAGAGGTCCACCTCGTTTGAATATAGGTTCAAATTTCGGTTTAATA
>JAWPHD010020583.1:0-31257 GCA_037043455.1 Cyrtodaria siliqua | reverse complement strand
TAACTGTCCAAGATCCGTGTTGATGAAGCATCTATAATAATCATAACGTATCAAGTATTAATGTTAATAACATCATCATTTCTAGTCAAACATTGCAGCAACACGATACATTTTCTAGCTATCTCGTTGTAGAAATATGCCGCCATAGATACCCTGCAGGTGATGCAGTATATGTTTTATCTCGATGTAATTGGGGGATTCAGTGTGAGTGCGTGCGTGTGTGTGTGTGTGTGGGTGGGGGTGTATACAGCCGTAAAATCCAGTTCTCTCCTAATTCTTAAAGGGACAAGCGGCAATCTTGAAGTTTGTAGCAATCATTAAAATTAGCATCGAGATTTATCAATCCAGTATCATTTTAACTTTAAACCGTGCTTGTATATAATTAAATAGAGTTAAGTTTCAATTGTCTTCGTTGTTTTACCAAATATTGAATATTTTATTGGTGCACTATAATCAGCTGTTAGTAATATGTAAAGCCAATTTGCATTGAACTATTTTAATAATATACATGCTTGTAAATATGCGAGTTAGCTAGAAAAAGTAACACGACGCCACGAGTTTTAAACCAATCAAGATTGTCGTGTGTCTCTTTAAGCATTTACATCCTGTTTACAATGAAATAGTTCAATATGTGTGTAGGAAGACAGAAAGCAGAAGAAAGGATAGCATGCCCTAAAAGATATCAGGAGTTTGTTCAATAAACAATAGCGTCAGAAGGGATATAATAAACAGATTTTTTTTTTGAACAACGTGAATTGACTAATCGTGAAGCTTCACAAAGTTTAAAGGGACAACCTGCAGTATTGAAGTACTAGCGAAGATTAACACTAGCACGTTAATTTATTCCGGTAATTTTAATTCCAGTGTCACTTTCACTTGTTAAACCCGCTTGCATATACGAAAAAAGAAGAAGAAGAAGAAAACATATAATAATAATAATAATAATAATAATAATAATAATAATAATAATGATAATAATAATAATAACTGATAATAAATAATAATAATAATAATAAATGATACATTCATAATAATAATAATAATAATAACAATAATTTGCAGATATGCAGTTAATTACATTGATGTTGACAATCTAACCAGAAAAAAATCATGAGATTGTCCCTTTTAAGCACAAATACAACACCATTTTTCAGAGGAAGTTAACTGTTACCAGAGAAATCGAAGTCTCCATGTTGTAAATCCATTACTGCAGGTCATCCACTCTCGCCCCATTGCAACACGGAGAAATCAAACATAAGAACATAATTATCTCGCAGATAAATATCTTCATTTTGTATGTTCTCAGTCAAAGTAACCCGTTCTTGAAGATGAGCAACAGAGCAATGAAAATCTACGCAACCTTTATACATGTATATACAGTATATAAACTGCACGGGATTTATTGTTGAAATGCTTACATGGGCGGACCAAATACTTTACGTTTAGGTGAGGGGTTAAAAACCCATTCACACCACCAACATATAATATATAACAGAGTTTAAATTTTAGAAATAAAATATTTCCTGCGGGTTTGTATTTTTACTTGAAGATCATCGATACCAAGGGCCGGAGGCCGGCGGTTTCGATGTGTTTCAAGTCTTAAACATCAGGTTTTGATCTCGGACAATATAAACCCACTGGAAATAATTTATTTATTATCTGACATGTGTTTTTATGTATTTAATACACACATTTCCGAGAGATCAAATATAATACTTGTTTTTCACAACTTACATTGTATGTCCATCTTTCAGCACCAAAGGTAAATATACAGCTGCTATGAAAGGGATTTCATGTTGGGTCTTTCACCAGATACCCAGGCAGATGTTATTGAAGCTTTTAATGACACCTCTCGGTATCTGGATGACATACTGAACATTGACAACCCTTTCTTTCAAACTATGGTTCATAATATTTATCCTAAAGAACTTCGGCTTAATAAAGAAAATATATCTGATAATAACGCTTCTTTTCTTGATTTAGATCTCTCGATTGAAAATGGTAAAATAATTAGCAAAATCTATGACAAGAGAGATGATTTTAATTTTGACATTGTTAATTATCCCCACTTGGATGGGGATGTTCCCCAAGCAACTTCTTATGGGGTGTATCTGTCTCAACTCATTCGTTTTTCTAGAGCTTGTACTCGAGTTGAGGACTTTAATATTCGTAATCTTTGTATAACTAAAAAGTTACTCAATCAGGGTTACCGTTACCATAAACTTCGTAAAACCTTTGCAAAATTTTGTTATCGTAACCCTGATCTTCTTTCCAAATATAATTGTAATTTTAGGACTCTTCTGCGACAAGGACTATCACAACCTGACTTCTATGGTGATGTGATTTATAAACTTCGTAAGATTCTTGGTCATGATCACTTTCATACTATCTTTGTTAAACTTGTTAAAAAGTTTATCAAAAGAGGTTATGACCCTATCATTTTGCAACGTACTGCATGCTTGGTGGTGGACCCTTTTACAGTTCGCCACTATGCTTTCCTCTTTAATTGTACGATGACCGGACAGGCTGTGGACCCTATGATGACGCCTACCTAAAGCCCATCGGGAAGGTGGCGTTTGATGTTTGTCCATGTTCTTTCTTGTCGTGCCCTTAATGGTGTATTCTCTTACTGCTCTGGCTTCTGCCAAGTCATTGAGTACCTTCATTGTGGCTTTCTAGGCTATTGTTTTTTTGTATTATATTTACACGAGCATATTTGTGTTTTACTTATATTGCCTATTGATTCTGCCTTGTTGGTTAGAGTTTAGATCATGGCGGGGATTTCTTTATTTACACTGTCCTGTTTTAATGGGATGACAGTAGGGTAAGTGTGAGGTTTGGTGCACCCTAGAACCGGTTTAAACCCCTAGTGGCCTACTTTGCCACTGACCGTTCCAAGGCGGTAGCCCTATTGTCAACCCTTTTGTGTTTGTGATGTCGTTGGCATTTTTTATTACTTTTGCCTTTTCGTTTGTCTGTTTGCGTGTTTGTTTTTGTGTTTTGTGGTTGACTGTCGTCCTTGAATGCTGCTTTCCCTGTCCGATATTTTTATCCTTATTTATCCTGCTTTTAACATTTTCATTTTGTTGTTTGAACGAATCAATCAGCATTGAGTATTTTAATGAACTTGCTAGATTCGGTTTGCATTGGTTATAACACCATAACATCGAGAAGACAACGTCCGTGGGCGAGTGGTTAGAGTATCTGTCTTGAAATCACTTGCACTTTACCGCTATGAGTTCGATCCCTCATAGGCCTAGGAATCTTTATGTGAGGAAGCTATCCAGCTAGCTTGCGGAACGTCTGTGGTTCAACCCAGTTGCCCGCCCGTGCACGAAAATTGTTGCCCGGAAGGGCACATGGGGTCCACTAATGAAAGCTGTAAAGTGGTCACATGACCTTAGCTGTTGGTGCGACTATACAATCCAATTCAATGTGTATAAACGGAAGTCGGTACTTTAATGTAAATTTAGGGGGTGCAGAAATTCAGGTAGTAAACATTTTATGGACATACTTCATCGATCCGCCACTGCTGTTTCTGCTATAAAGCATGTGTAAGCAATGAAAAAAGACATCTCGTACCTCTTCAAACCTTTTCTAGACTAAGTACCACTACACGTAGTTTGAATGAGACGCCAACGCATTATGATTAATCAAGTGGAGCACTTTTGCCTAATGTATAAAAACAAAACTTCAAGAGGATATTCAAGAGCGAGCAATAAACGTGGGCCTCTTGAACTACACGTGCGCCTCATGAATAGATAACAATAATTCATAAACACTTATTATAGGCTTTAGGTAAATATTTCGTTTCCGTTTTATTTGTTTTAACACTCGTTTGCATTCTCGTTACTAGTGGAGTGCACTCTTACATAAAGACGAAGTAATGTTTCGCCAATGAAATATATACGCAATAGCTGATAGCAAGCTACAAATACGTTTCCCATTGCTTTCAGCAAAGACAAGGAACACAATGTAGCTAAATACAATACCCCTTTCGACTATCGACACGGTTTAACTGTATATGGCATAGCTAAATACAATACCCCTTGCGACTATTGGCACGGTTTCCTTGTATACGGCATAGCTCAATACAATACCCCTTTCGACTATCGACACTGTTTCATTGTAAATGGTATAGCTCAAAACAATACCCCTTGCGATTATCGACATGGTTTCCGAAATAAACACATTTTTGAGAGACAACACATAGCCCGCCATTTTGCAAAGGAAAGAAGGTATAAATGTCAAACAGGAAATGTAGATTTTACAAAGAATAGGTTATAAGTCCGACAGGAAGAGTAGCATTCACAGAAAGCAGTCACTCCAACAAGTATTACAAAGCAAAGGTGGTACAAAAGTACATCACAAACACATTCGGTAAAAAAGCACATCACAAACATATAATGGTTGACAATAGGGCTACCGTATTGGAACCGTCAGGTTGACAATAGGGCTGCCGCCTTGGAACGGTAGTTGACAAAAAGGCCTCTAACCAGCTTCTAGATGTTCACTATTACCCAATTATCAAGGCAGCATTACTAGGCAATATAACACGTACATGAGCATGTGCATATGCATATAAAACGAATGCCTAGAAAGCCACAAGACAAGTACTCAATAACTTGGCAAAAGCCAGAGCACCAAGAGAACAAACCATTAAAGGTACAACAAGACACGATTTACGACAAACATACAATGTCACTGTCCTTTGCAATCAAAGAGTAATTGTTTACTAATGCGTGACCTTATTTGTTCACTTATTGTGTACTTACGCGTAACCTTAATGTTAACTCCTTGTTTACTAATGCGTGACCGTATTGTGACCTTGTTTGTACTCGTTGTTAACTAATAAGTGCCCTTATTGTTGACTCCTTGTTTACTAATGCGTGACATTATTGTTAACTCATTGTTTACTAATTCGTGACATTAATGTCAACTCCTTGTTTACCAATGCTTGATCTTAATGTCAGATGTTGTTTAGCAATGCGTGACCTTAATGTCTACTGCTTGTTTACTAATGCGTGACATTTTTCTTCACTCCTTGTTTACTAATGCGTGACATTATTGCTTACTCCTTGTTTACTAATGCTTGACTTATCCGTTGTCATACTCTTTTTTATAGCACAGTGGCGTTGCTTGTGCAGTGTGGCGCCTGTAAAACGTCCCCCGCGCTTGCAATCAGTACTGTTATTCATTCGATCTTTGGAGCTCGATACTTATATTTAGTTATCGGTGGTACATTTTCAATTTCTTTGACATACACAGGCTTCATAACCGCTGCTCCCAACTAAATTCTATTACGTTTATTTCGCTCTTCGGGGCATTTAATTTTATTAGATACTGGGACCATACGCCGTACGACATGGGGAAGTGGTATACTCCATGTCCACCGCCATATGCATGCCATCTTCGGGATAGTTATAATTTTGTACTATTGATTTTATGAATATTGAGTTCTGCTCAACCCAGGGCTAGAGGGCGTGAGCGGTAGCTAGCATATTTCACTACCGCTCGTGAACAGTCTCAATCAAACCGGCCGTTTCCAAAGGTCAATTATCATACTCTTTTTTATTGTCTACTGATTGTTTACAAATGCGTGACTGACTGTCTACTGTTTGTTTACTAATGCGTGACTGATTGTTTACTCCTTGATTACTAATACGTGACCTATCGTTTACTCCTTGTTTACAAATGCGTGACTGATTGTCTACTGTTTGTTTACTAATACGTGACTCATTGTCTATGATGCGTGACTTATTGTCTACTCTTTGTTCACTGATGCGTGACTTATTGTCTACTCGTTGTTTACTACTGACTGACCTTATTGTTAACTCCTTACACAAGTTGACCATGTGTACATATTTCATTCAATTGCTTAATATCTTCAAATGTCTTCATTATACCCTGGAAAAGGCTTACACTGGTGTCTTATATGGAAGCTATGTTTGATCGATCAATGATCGATCATTGGCTGATTCCCAACATTAGCTTCGCTTTTAACCCTTGCAATGAGTCACGGTAGCCCAGAGATGACGGGTGCAAGCCTCCCTGTCGCCATGAGATATGTAGGTGTGTCCTTACACTAGACAATTCCACTAGCGTTATTCCCCGGATGACGATGTAAACCGGGGGGTGGGGGGAGGGTGGTGGTCCCATGTATTGGAGCACGTTAAGGAACTATTGAAGTCCGTTTGAAAGTAAGAGTGGGGTATGGCTGCCGGATTCCTATATATCTATTCTTCCTCTCTTTCTCGGGCAGCTCGAAATAACCTAAACAATGAGTGGATGTTGACACTTTCTCCGTTTTTCTTATATGTATTGTCATGTGGTATTCATTTCCTATTTGGTGATGGTAAGTCTACTGGTCGGCCATCTTTATAAAAAAAGATCTTAGATGGATGGGGTATGGTCAAGTGAATTTTCCAACCAAATGCATAATTTAGACATGAGCAATAACTATGTAAACCATATAGTACCTGACAGTAATTCAACCTTATCGATGTGAACATAATATCAAACCAGAATACTTATATGGCAGAATTGAATTACTGTCAATGCTCATGCCTAAAATATGCATTTGGTTGTACATTGGCCATAGCCCATCCATTTGGGATCTTATTTTCAAAGATGACTGACCAATAGTCGTTAAGGTAACCATCTGTTGAGGCGTTACATTAAGGGTTTGTACGCTTGCTTAAATGTTTTATGGCACAGTAACAAAAAAGACATAAATAAATCTGCATGTGTTGGACAATTATATGGAATTAATACTTTTTACTGAAAATTGAAGACTGTAAACTGGTTTTAATCAGTAAATTGTGACTTCATCACTTCATGTCATTTCCCGGCGATGTTGCTTTCCTTGTAGAATCATTCATGCATAAAACCCAATGTGTCATTGTAGTTACCTCCTTTATCAACACCAGTTTTATATTTTATAGGGACGTAACTTTAGGGGAAGTAACTTTTGTAATTGTAGTTATTTAAGGGGAGGTAACTTGTCTAATTGTAGTCACTTAAGAGGAGGTAACTTTTGTAATTGTAGTTTTTTAAAGGAGATACTTTGTCTAATTGTAGTTACTTCATGGGAGGTAACTTTTGTAATTGTAGTTATTCAAAGGAGATACTTTGTCTAATTGTAGTTACATAAGGGGAAGTAACTTTTGTAATTTTAAGTATTTAAGGGAGATACTTTGTCTAATTGTAGTTACTTAAGGGGAAGTAACTTTTGTAATTTTAAGTATTTTAGGGAGATTGTAGTTACTTAAGGGGAGGTAACTTTTGTAATTGTAGTTATTTAAGCAGAGCTAACTTTTGTAATTGTAGTTTTATAAAGGGACGTTACTTGTCTAATTGTAGTTACTTAAGGGGAGGTAACTTGCATTATTGTAGTTACCTCCATAATCAACATCATATTTAAGGGAGGTTACGTGGTGTTATTGTAGTTATTTAAAGGGAGATAACTTGCATAGTTGTAGTTATTTGAGGGGAAGTAACTTTTGTAATTGTAGTTATTTAAGGGATATACTTTGTCTAATTGTAGCTACTTAAGGGGAGGTAACTTGCATGATTGTAGTTACCTCCATTATCAACATCATATTTAAGGAAGGTAACATGGTGTCATTGTAGTTATTTAAAGGGAGGTAACTTGCATTATTGTAGTTACCTCCATAATCAACATCATATTTAAGGGAGGTTACGTGGTGTTATTGTAGTTATTTAAAGGGAGATAACTTGCATAGTTGTAGTTATTTGAGGGGAAGTAACTTTTGTAATTGTAGTTATTTAAGGGATATACTTTGTCTAATTGTAGCTACTTAAGGGGAGGTAACTTGCATGATTGTAGTTACCTCCATTATCAACATCATATTTAAGGAAGGTAACATGGTGTCATTGTAGTTATTTAAAGGGAGATAACTTGCATAGTTGTAGTTATTTGAGGGGAAGTAACTTTTGTAATTGTAGTTATTTAAGGGATATACTTTGTCTAATTGTAGCTACTTAAGGGGAGGTAACTTGCATGATTGTAGTTACCTCCATTATCAACATCATATTTAAGGAAGGTAACATGGTGTCATTGTAGTTATTTAAAGGGAGATAACTTGCATAGTTGTAGTTATTTGAGGGGAAGTAACTTTTGTAATTGTAGTTATTTAAGGGATATACTTTGTCTAATTGTAGCTACTTAAGGGGAGATAACTTGCATGATTGTAGTTACCTCCATTATCAACATCATATTTAAGGAAGGTAACATGGTGTCATTGTAGTTATTTAAAGGGAGGTAACTTGTCTATTTGTAGTTACTTGAGGGAGATACTTTTACTTAAAGGGAGATAACTTGCATGATTGTAGTTACCTCCATTATCAACATCATATTTAAGGAAGGTAACATGGTGTCATTGTAGTTATTTAAGGGGAAATAACTTGCATAATTGTAGTTGCCTCCTTTATCGAATACATTTTTATGGGGGAGTAACTTGTGTACAGAACTGTATCTACCAAGTCGTGTTAAGATTGTTTGACAATGTACTGGTTTCAATATGAAACAAACCTTTTGTATGATATAAACATGTGAAATAAAAACAAAAACAGGACTGAAGTTTTGCTTATTGCATAATTTTACCAATCAATCACTACCCGATAATGTGCACGTGTTGCATGTGTTACACTAGCTACTTGCGTTCATCTTGAGACTCTGTTAACCGTTATTCTCGCTTTTCATATTGCAATGTGTGAATTGTAAATATCTATTGTTGTGTATTGATTTCGACTTAAATGAACATAAACATGTTCATGGGCCGGGGAACTTTAAATATCACTAAAATGGTATACAACTTATGTACGCATTTATAAAACTTCTCATGTTATTGCCGAACTTTTATTTGGCTGAAACAAGCGCCCCGAACAATATATAGTTTCACGTTCACCCATCTTAATATATCTGGAATAATTTGTATAACAAGTTGAGAAATTTAATTATAATAATTTCACGACAGTAGTATGATCAAGAGCAGACAACTCCTGCATCTTCAGCAGACAACTCCTGCATCTTCAGCGCGATTACGGTTATGTTAAGCAATATATGGGTCGTTCATTTTTAATCAGTCGAATATATCTACATGTATACTGGATAGATCTACATGTAAACTGGATAGATGTATACTGGATAGATCTACATGTATACTGGATAGATCTACATGTATACTGAATAGATATACATGTATACTGGATAGATCTACATGTATACTGGATAGATCTACATGTATACTGGATAGATCTACATGTATACTGGATAGATCTACATGTATACTGGATAGATCTACATGTATACTGGATAGATCTACATGTATACTGGATAGATCTACATGTATACTGGATAGATCTACATGTATACTGGATAGATCTACATGTATACTGGATAGATCTACATGTATACTGGATAGATCTACATGTATACTGGATAGATCTACATGTATACTGGATTCACGACCGCTAGACTATACTTCATCTAGCCATATAGGACCACTTCCAACACCAAAGTATGTTTCACATTTATTTGTTCCAGATCTGAACCCTAACTGCCTAACTGGTGCGCCTTTATCTACTATTTTTTAAATAAATCGAACGCTTTGTTTTTTTGTCGGAATTGTAATTTACGTCATTTTAGCTTATTTGAGGCCATATAACACGGTTGATTTGTTGTGGTAATGGCAGACCATCCCATCTTTCCTAGGTAGAAACAGTACTTGCTATATCTTTCCTTGGTAGAAACAGTACTTGCTATATCTTTCCTGGGTAGAACCAGACTCGTTATATCTTTCCTGGGTAGAACCAGTACTAGTTATATCTTCTTTTAAAATCTTTGATTAAAACACAAAGCATTCAGATAATATAATATATACACAATATACATTCATTTTCTTTCAATCAATAGGAACAATTATATAATTATAATTATGAATTATTGTTTTATTTGAGACAATAATATCGACGAATAGACAAGTAACGTAGTATTATTAAATGTTTCAAAGCCACATATTCCAACAAAGAGATTACTCAAATAATAAATCGAAATACCATCCAAATCCACATCCAAAACGTGATGTTTGTCTCCACAGTATATATATAAATTGATTTGTGTTGTTTTCAGTTTCTTACATGTGTACACTAGTCATGTCACATAAGCTCGTTATTTTCGTTATTATTTTTTTAAACCTATAATAAAATGTTCATAAACTAGGTTAAAAAAGAACTAATCGAAGGCTAACACAAAACGTCTTATTAGTTCACATATAGTTGAACTAGTTTCACTTTCATCCATCTTAATATATCTGGAATAACTGGCTTAACAAGTTGAGAAATTAAATTATAATATTTTCACGACAGTAGTACGATCATGAACAGACAACTCCTGCATCTTCAATGTGCTTACAGTTATGTTCACCAATAGATGGGTTGTTAACTCTTGGGCAATCAAATATACTGGATTCACTACCGCTACATTGTACGTCATCAAACCATATAGGACCACTTCCAACACCAAAGCTTGTTCCAGCTTTATATATTCCAGATGTGAACCCTAGCTGCCTACACACCACTGTTGCACCGTTATTATTATCTGCAAAATTGTCATCACATACCGTCCCCCATTGTCCGTTATATTGTACTTCTATGAGTACTCCTCTTACAAGTCTTACATGTTTTTGCATACTGGAAACAGTCGCTAGTATCTTATCATTAACTGTGGCTACATGATCAGTTTGTGTACGTAGGGCCTCTGACGCAACTGTCAACTTGTTAAAATATCCATCAGCGGAGGCGTTGTGTGCAGCAAGCGTTAATTCTATTTGTTCCGTTTTGCTCTTAATATCTTCAAGCGGTGTTGTAACTGACGACGATAAACGTGCGTTATCTTCAGCAAAGTCCGACTGATGGCTTTCCATCAATATTGTTATATTAGCAATTGTTTCTTCTTTGGAATCGGATATTTTCGTCACCAACATGTTGATAATGTCGTTATTCTGTTTGTTCAAAAGTCCTATAATAGCGTCAAGTTTTCCATTAATGTTTGTTTCTACTTCTCGGAACTGACTTTTTACATTTTCTACTTCTTTCTGGAAATTACCTTTTTCTTCAGAAAACGCTCTTTTTACCCTTACCACGTCTTCTGCTATACTGTCTACTTCGTCCGTTATGCGTTTAATTTCATACGATGTTCGTGTATCAGCCGTCTCTAGTGTTGCACTTCTGTGTTTCGTAATCTCACTGGCATCCATATCAGTCAGGTGTGATACGGTTTCGTTTATTAGTGCGCCAAACTTTTGAATCTCGTTCGTGTTGGTCTCTACGGTGTCTCGGAGAATTTTGATATCCTGAAAATACAAATTAAAGTGTTGTTTAATTTGCAGATAGTTGAATGGGATTTTGAGTGTATGTACCTTTTATAATTCAATGGTTTATCATATTATCTGAAGTTGTTCACTAAAACTATTACGAATCGAGAGCCGATCGCCATTTTCCTTATCCCTTTATGTAGGTATGTTAATAAGTGATTTCGTATTTGACCAGTTTCTGGTCCAAGGAATGTAATATTGGCCAAGCCTTATAATACGTCTTCTATAGTTTAGTTACTTAATAATAATTCATAATGGCCAAGTTATCTCATATTGTCCTTTTTCACCGTATATTAGCCGTCTTTACAAGCTTTATGACGTCAACTGAAACTACCGTATTTCCGTAAAAAAACTAACCCGAAAATTAACGGCAACTTTACACTATTCAATCGTTTATCAAAACTCTATACAGATGTTCAGGTCATATTATAAGATATATATGCCGATTAAAAGTATAGTTTTATTCACGGATTTTTGAAATAGCCGTGACTGCATATGCATAAAATGAGTTATGAGTTGGTAACTCTTAATTCGACGCCCCCGTTTTGGGGTTTGTCCTGTCTAATTAAAGCCGTTTATACTGTGTCAAAAGAGTTTGGATTCTCAAAATATGTCAGTTACATATATATACCTCGTCGTCAGTAGATTCACAAACGGTGCACATATGTTGTACAATGTGACAGATGTTGGCGAGTAAGCTACTTTAATAATATCATATTTAGTCCATAAGAATACGAGGGTGCTTCAAAAAGTTCTGTCACTAGGCATATATTCTTTTAACTGGATATTACACTGAGATAAAGTAGTGTATTTATAGTACTACTGGGTTCGCTCTCTTAAATTTCACATTAAGAATGAAAAAAAATCGATTATTTATACCCCTGAATTACCTCCCCCTACCATACCTTTTGGATACTGGCATCTCTGAAAATTTCCTTATTACAAAATGTTGTAAAAATTATTTGAATAATTCTATGCTTTTAAATTGTCTTGTACGCCATCTGTTGTTATTCGCCCATAATCCATGAAAATGATTGTCGATAATTCGGAAAGGTCTTGCTGCAAACCAGATATGAGTGAATGCATATCCCTTAATGTTAGCAGAAATAACACTGATTTTCTTCAGTTTATTTACGGAAATGTTATAGTATCTTTTAAATGTCGTATTTATTCTCAGAGTATTAATATGTTTTCATATTTGTTTACAAATCCTAGTCCTTCAATGTTTAAATTTCATATTCAGCACATTATTGTAGAATTTTGTACAATGTTTAGTGAAAATATTGATCATCCAAAAACGCTATTTCAGAAGACTGTCCTTCCATTTAATGTCCATTTATCATTAAATTAATTTTACACGTTAGCTTAAAATGTTGATTTCTAAGACAATGCCTTTTCATCTACCATGTTTAAATTCTGAATCTTGTAATGCACATATATAACTGGCAATGTATGAGAAATTTCAAAGGTCTTCGACAAATACTTAATGAGAAACAGGCATTTTAAAAAGTAACAACATACCTGAAAAAAATCAGGACGAAAATGCCTCAGTATGTATAAGTGACGTGTATTAAATGTTCCATAACTTTCGTCACACAAAAGAAACAGTATTCATTTTACAATGGAATGGTATTGAAACCCTCTTTCATTTGATACCAAACATCAACACTCAGAATGAGCACTAAATTGTTAAAACGCGTAAGTGACAGAACTTATTGAATGACCCTCGTAAATAACATGGATGTCGAGACGAATGATATATGATAGATGTTTGCTTTTATGTGTCATTTGTTTCACTGGTATCTGGGGAATGGAACGTGTTTTATGTTTTTAATATATGTGTGGTATTGTTTATATACATTTTATCTATTTGTTAGATTTGTGGTATATTTGTATATGAATTTTATGTATTTGTTAGAGTTGTGGTATATTTGTATATGAATTTTACGTATTTGTTAGATGTGTGGTATATTTGTATATGCATTTTATGTATTTGTTAGATTTGTGGTATATATATTTATGAATTTTATGTATTTGTTAGATTCGTGGTACATTTGTATATGAAAGTTATGTATTTGTTAGATTTTTGGTATATTTGTATGTGCATTTTGTGTATTTGTTAGAGTTGTGGTATATCTGTATTTTATGTATTTGTTAGATTTGTGGTATATCTGTTTATGAATTTTATCTTTTTATACATCAGAGTCACCGACAACATCCACTTCTGCATTCTCTATTATAAATGTATATATTATAAATCCGTGTTAATGAAGTTTTCTATGATAATCATAACGCATACACGTATTAATGTTAATAACATCATCATTTCTGAAAGGGACCCCGTGTAGTTCCCGGACATGAATGGTACCACTGCAATTCCCCAGAATTCACGTTCATTTTTGTCATGTTAATTAAAGGTCTTCTTCATGGACACTGTATTGTTGCAGGTGGTACTTGAGTGGAACTTGTGTGGTACTTGTGTGGTGCCGGAAAACAAGGATCGTGGCTTCAGCGAACATTATAGTGTTTATAACAGAAGTTGCAGCAAATCTGCAGGTGATACGGTTCTAGACCAAATGTGCAGGCGATACGGTTCTAGACCAAATATGCAGGTGATACGTTCTATACCAACTCTGCAGGTGATTCGGTTCTAGACCAAATCTGCAGGTGATACGGTTCTAGAGCAACTCTGCAGGTTATACGGTTCTATACCAACTCTGCAGGTGATACGGTTTTAGATCAATTCAGCATATGTTTTATCTCGATGTAATTGGGGGATTCGGTGTGTGTGTGTGTGTGTGTGTGTGTGTGTGCGTGTGCGCGCGCGTGCTTGCATGTGTGAGGGAGTGGACTGTTTATTCCTGCTGGCGCCCTCATAGTCGTTAAATCCAATTCAACCTAATTCTTAAAGGGACAAGCATCAATCATGAAGTTTGTAAACTTAGCACCTCGAATCAACAGTCCAGTATCATTTTAACTTTAAACCAGGCTTGCATATAATGAAAGAAGCTTACAGTTTCAAAGGTATTTTTTTGTTTTAACAAATGTTTGAATATATGTTGTTGCAGTGTAATCAGTAGTTACATCGTAATATGGAAAAATAATTTGCTTTAAACTATTCTAAAACTATACATGTATATGATTGCTAATATGCTAGTTAGGTAGAAAACCTAACCCGACGCCGCGAGTTTTAAGCAAATCAAGATTGTCTTGTGTCCCTTTAATCATTTACATCCTGTTTATAATGAAATAGTTTAATATGTGTATAGACAGATAGAAAGAAAGCAGAAAGAAAGAAAGCAGAAAAAATGGCAGTATGCCCTTAAAGATAGCAGTAATGTAAGATGGGATGAAATAAACAGAAAAAAACACAATTGAACAACGTGAGTTGACGTGAGTTGACATGAGTCGATTGATCGTAAAGTTTCACGAAGTTCAAAAGGACAAACTGCAATCTTGAAGGATTAATCGAACATTAAAATTAGCGCATTATTAACTCCAGTATCATTTTGACTTATTCAAAGCGCTTCCATATACAATATAAATTAATACAATTTGCGGGTTTAGTTTTAAATATTGGTGCAATGTCATAAGCAAATTGTAAAATTCAAAAGCAATTTGCGTTGAACTATTCAATTATTTACTACTACTGCTACTACTACTCCTACTACTACTACTACTACTAATAATAATAATAATAATAATACTTCTAATACTACTACTACTACTACTACTACTACTACTAATTAGTAATAATAATAATAATAATAATAAATAATAACAATAAATAACAATAATAATAACAGTAACAATAATAATAAAGGAAAATAAATAATATTAATAATAATAACATTAATTATTGATATGCAGTTAATTACAGTTATGTGAAAAATCTAAGGGTCGCTCCGAGTTTTAAAAAAACATCAAGAGATTGCCGTGTGTCCCTTTAAAACACAGATACAACACAATTTAAATACATGTATGTCTGTGTTTTTTCGGAGGAAATTAAATGTTACCTGCGAAAGCGAAGTTTCCATGCTGTAAATCTTTTTCTGCAGGTCATCCACTCTCGCCCCATTGCAACACGGAGCAATCAAACATAACAACACACTTATCTTGCAGATAAATATCTTCATTTTGTATATTCTCAGTCAAAGTAAACACACCATCAGCTGCAATGGCAGGAGACATGGCATGGCAACCGGTTTGCGTTAGACAAATAATTGCGGTATCAAATTACTGGGTACGATTGAGTCATATGCCAAATATGTGTTTCAATAAACGAATATTCAATTATTGTTTTAATAGTAAAGGTTCTAGATGTAAAAATTGGTGTTACAAAGTTTTAAATAATTTTTCAAAAATTGAGTTTAATAACGTTCCGAATGTAATTAACCCTATTGTTAAACGTAATTTTTTAGATGATGTTAAGAGTGCATCTTTAAATCAGTTTATAATAAACTGGAATGTAAATAATAACTCGGAACGTGGTAGTAGTAATATTGGTGGCAATAAATTACGTACTTATAAGTTATTTAAAACTACATTTGAAACAGAAAGGTACTGTAAACTAATACTACCAAGAAATCATAGGTCGGCTTATTCTAGATTCCGTTGTGGCGTAGAACCAATTAGACTAGAGACAGGAAGATATGAAAGACTTCAGATTAGTGAAAGAGTTTGTCTTTTTTGTAATGTTCAGGTGGAAGATGAGTTACATGTTATGATAACCTGTCCTTTATATAATTATATCATAGCTAATTTATATGATAAAGCAAAAAGCCTAAATCCCAATTTTAATAACTCTACAGATGAACAAAAATTAGTATATTTATTCACAAATGCAGACTTAATTCGTGTATGTGCCAAATCCTGCTACTTAATTCTTCTACGTCGATCTAGCTTTTTGTATCGCTAGTCTTTTTGCCTTCTTAAATATGCCAAACAGTGTCAATTTTATATATGTAAATAATGTCAATTGTTTTTATCATATCGTGATTCTGTTTTATTTTCTTCTATGAAAATGATGCTAATCAGTTCCTTTTTGATCTAATCAAAGGGGATAAATGATTTTTTAATTTTGTTCTAACTAATGCGCAATAGTGCTTTGTTTATTTTGTCAAATCTTACAATACTCATTCTTAGTACATATTTTATAGATAGATTAGCATGATTTACATAGTCTTAATGTGTAATATTTATGCTAATATCGTCTGAGTTTGATGTTATTAGCTACTTTTAAAATATGTTGATGGTTTTATAACTTATAGTCTCTTATAATACTTATTAGAATGGCATGGTTATCTTATAATGTTTACGATGTTTTTTTTATGTTTGTACTTATTGTAAACTATGATAAGACTTTAATAAAGAAATATATATTAAGTGAGAGGGTAAAAACCCATTCACGCCACCAACATATAATATACTCGGTAAAAAAAAAGTTTTGGACCAGGGCATATAATGGCGCATAAAAAGAAAACCAATATTCGATGTATCAAATCAAAGAAAAAATATATTAAATTACATAAAATAAAATAAACAAAACAATATCACCGGTGAACAATCACAGTAGCTATCCGAATGCACTAAGCGTCACTAAAAAAAGTTGCAAAATTGCTTAATAATGAGTATATCCGCCACCATTTTCATGACACTCCATGAGCCTGTCCCTGGTCAAATACACAAACAGTGTTCGAACCCGTACAATGATCGCTGAACCATGACATTCGACCATAACCGTTATTATCTCAGTTGATAATTGACAATCAACAATCAACAATAATTATCGATTACAATGCAAGTTTGCAAAAAAATAATAATCGTTTTATTGGTTGCTAGATTCGGTTTGCATTGGTTATAACACTATAAGACCGAGAAGACAACGTCCGTGGGCGAGTGGTTAGAGCATCTGTCTTGAAATCACTTGCACTTTACAACTATGAGTTCGATCCCTCATAGGCCTAGGAATCTTTATGTGAGGAAGCTATCCAGCTAGCTTGCGGAACGTCTGTGGTTCAACCCAGTTGCCCGCCCGTGCACGAAAATTGCCCGGAAGGGTACCTGGGGTCCACCATTGGAAGCTGGAAAGTCGCCATATGACCTTAGCTGTTGGTGTGACTATACAATCCAATTCAATGTGTATAAATGGAAGTCGGTACTGCAATTGGTACTTTAATGTAAATTTAGGGGGTGCAGAAATTCAGGTAGTAAACCTTTTAAGGACATACTTCATCGATCCGCCTCTGCTGTTTCTGCTATAAAGCATGCGTAAGCAATAAAAAAAAAGACATCTAGTACCTCTTCAAACCCTTCCTAGACTAAGTACTACTACACTTAGTTTGAATAAGACGCCAACTCATTATGATTAATCAAGTGGTGCACGTTTGCCTTATGTAAAAAAAAAAAACTTCAAGAGGATATTTATGAGCGAGCACTAAACGTGGGCCTCTTGAACTCCACGTGCGGCTCGTGAATAGATAACAATAATTCATAAACACTTATTATAGGCTTTAGGTAAAGATTTCATATCCGTTTTATTTGTTTTAACACTCGTTTGCATTCCCGTTACTAGTGGAGTGCACTCTTACATAAAGACGAAGTAATGTTTCGCCAATAAAATATATACGCAATAGCTGATAGCAAGCTACTAATACGTTTTCCATTTCTTTCAACAAAGACAAGGAACACAATATAGCTATATACAATACCACTTGCGACTATCGACACGGTTTCCTTGTATAAATGTCAAACAGGAAATGTAGCTGTTATAAATCAAAAAAGAAGAGTAGCATTACAGTCACTACAACGCAAAGTGATTCAAAAAGTATATCACAAAGACATTCAGTAAAAAAGCACATCACAAACGTATAAGGGTTGACAACAGGGGAACGCATTGACTCAAACAACAATTGCAATGTTAATAAGAACCAAGGCACATGACATTACAAAAACGGGTTGGAACGGTCAGGTTGACAATAGCCTTGGAACGGTCAGGTTGACAATAGGGCTACCACCTTGGAATGGTCTGTGGCAAAAAGGCCGCTGGGAGTTTAAACCAGCTTCTATGGTGGGTATTCACTATTACCCTATTGTCAATGCAACATTATGACAATAGGGCTACCACCTTGGAACGGTCAGTGGCAAAACAACCGCTGGGAGTTTAAACCAGCTTCTAGGGTGGGTATTCACTATTACCCTATTGTCAATGCAACATTATGACAATAGGGCTACCCCCTTGGAACGGTCTGTGGCAAAACGACCGCTGGGAGTTTAAACCAGCTTCTATGGTGGGTATTCACTATTACCCTATTGTCAAGGCAGCATTGGAACTGTCAGTGGCAAAAAGACAGATGGAGTTTAAACCAGGTTCTAGGGTGTTCACTATTACCCCATTGTGAAGGCAGCATTATGACAATAGGACTACCGCCATGGAACTGTCAGTGGCAAAAATGACGCTGGGCATTTAAACCAGGATCTAGGGTGTTCACTATTACCCTATTGTCACGGAAGCATTGATAGTATTATAAGTATAACACATAGATGAGCATGTACAATAGGAACATAAAAACAAAAGCCTAGAAAGATCAATGACTTGTCAAAAAGCCACAGCATCAAGAGAACAAACCATTAAGGGTACAACAAGACAAGATTTAAGACAAACATAAACCGCCACCGTCCTTTGAAGATTTAGGTATACGTCATCATAGGGTCCACAGTTTGTCCGGTCATCGCACAGTCAAAGAAGAAAGCATAGAGACTAATTCTAAATGGGTCAACAGCTAAACATGCAGTGCGTTGCGAAATGATAGAAATGATAGTCATAACCTACTTTTTAAGGTAGATTGTGTTCTGCTCGGCAGCACAGGACGTTGTTTCCTGTTATCACTGGCCTTTATGCGACACGCCAGATTCTGCATGTTTAACAGAAATAATGTTTTACTGATAGCTAACTGATCAGAGGACCCAATAAAGCGACATTAAGTGATCCCTTACAACACAACTTCACTGCAATCGAAGAATGGGAAAACAAATGACGTCAATTTAAAAGGTGCAACACGACTTAACTGCAATCAAACAGTAACTGTTTACTAATGAGTGACCGTATTTGTTCACTTCTTGGTTACTAACGCGTAACCTTAATGTCAGCTCCTTGTTTACTAATGCGTTACCGTATTGTCTACTTTTGCTTACTAATGCATGACCTTATTTTTTACTCGTTGTTTACTAATAAGTACCCTTATTGTTGACGCCTTGTTTACTAATGCGTGACATTATTGTTAACTCCATACTTTATGTCTTAAAATGTCTTCATTATACCCTGCAAACTCTGGTGTCTTATATGGAAGTTATGTTTAATCGATTAATGATCGATCATTGGCTGATTCCCAACATTAGCTTCTCTTTTAACCCTTGCAATGAGTCACGGTAGCACAGAGATTACGGGTGCAAGATTTAGGTGTGTCCTTACACTAGACAACTCCACTGTCGCCACGAGATATTAAGGTGTGTCCTTATACTAGACAACTCCACTGTCGCCACGAGATATTTAGGTGTGTCCTTACACTAGACAACTCCACTGTCGCCACGGGATATTTAGGTGTGTCCTTATACTAGACAACTCCACTGTCGCCACGAGATATTTAGGTGTGTCCTTACACTAGACAACTCCACTGTCGCCACGAGATATTTAGGTGTGTCCTTACACTAGACAACTCCACTGTCGCCACGAGATATTTAGGTGTGTCTTTACACTAGACAATTCCACTAGCGTTATTCCTCGGATGAGAATGTAAACCGGCTGAGGGTGGGGGGATGAGGTCCCGTGTATCGGAGCACATTAATGAACAATTGAAGTCTATTTGAAAGTAAGAGTGGGGTATGGCTGCCGGATTCCTATATATCTATTCTTCCTCTCTTTCTGGGGCAGCTCGAAATAACATAAATAATGTATGGATGTTGACACCGTGTCCGTTTTTCTTATACTTATTGTCATGTTTATTTCGTATTTGGTGATGTTAAGGACTTTTAGTCGGCCATCTTTATAAAAAAAAGATCTATGATGGATGGGGTATGGTCAAGTGAAATATTCAACCAAATGCATGAGCAATAACTATGTAAACCATATAGTACCTGACAGTAATTCAACGTAATTGATGTGAACATAATATCAAACAGAATACTTATATGGCAGAATTGAATGCGTCTCCATGGCCAAATGGTTAACAACATTGCGTTGTAAACATTCGTCTCTCACCGCTACGGCTTCGAATCCCACTGGGAGCTCGACTTGTAAGTGGGGAAGTGTCGATTCTTACGGATGGCGGGAGGTGTACAGTACTGGTTCTATCCAGGAAAAGTGGACGGTCTGCCTCCACCACGAAAAATCGACTATATATAACCTGACATGTGTTGAAAATGACGTAAAACACCATACAAATAAACAAACAGAATTGAATTACTGGCTTATACTATAAGGTTGACCATGCTAATGCCAAAAATATCACTCTTGCCTAAAATATGCATTTGGTTGAAATTTCACTTGGCCATATCCCATCCATTTTGGGATTATTTTTTTCCAAAGATTACCGACCAATAGTCCTTAAGGTAACCATCTGTTGAGGCTTTACATTAAGGGATCGTACGCTTGCTTAAATGTTTTATGGCACAATAACAAAAAAAGACATGAAAAAAAATCTGCATGTAGACAATTAATACATTGGAATTAATACATTTTACTGAAAATTGAAGACTGTAAACTGGTTTTAATCAGTAAATTGTGACTTCATCACTGCATGTATACACAAACATAACAAACCAGTTACCTCCTACTGATAACAATAGTTCCAGGGAGACAAATTTAGACAAAAAAACTTATTTTGCACCAGTTCTCTCCCTTGACGTAGATGGAATCTACTTTTAAGCCAGCTAATTTCCATCCTTCATCTCATTTCCCGGCGAGGTTGCTTTCCTTGTATAACCGTTCATGCATAAAACCCAATTTGTCATTATCAGCACCATATTTAAAGAGACGTAACTTGTCTATTTGTAGTTACTTAAGGGGAAGTTACTTTTGTAATTGTAGTTATTTAAGGGGAGGTAACTTGTCTATTTGTAGTTACTTGAGGGAGATACTTTCACTTAAGGGGAGATAACTTGCATGATTGTAGTAACCTCCATTATCCAAAAACCATCGATCCGCCTCTGATGTTTCTGCTATAAAGCAAAGAAGGCAACTCGTACCTCTTCAAACCCTTCCTAGTCTAAGTACCACTACACTTAGTTTGAATAAGACGCCCAGCTCATTATGACTAAACAATTAGTACACTTGCCTAATGTCCAAAAACAAGGAAACAAATTAAAAGTTCAAGAGGATATTCAAGAACGAGGCTCTACACGAGGGCCACTTGAACTACACGTGGGCCTCGTGAATAAATTACAATAATTCATAAACACTTATTATAGGCTTTAGGTGAAGATTTCGTTTCCGCTTTATTTTGTTTTAACAACCACTGGTGTACTCGTTACTAGTGGAATACACACTTACATAAAGAGGAAGTAATGTTACGCCAATAAAATATATACGCAATAGCTGATAGCAAGCTACAAATACGTTTCCTATTGCTTTCAACAGACAAAGAAAAATATTGAAAAATTATATTTAAAATTATTTTTTATTACCGAGCAGTCGATGATCGGCTAATGATAACACATGTGCAAGTTTTGAAATCGTACCTGGCTGGGCAAAAACACTGTGTCGCACCGGAAGCGCCGCCATTGATGAAATTGTGTTCGGCAATTTCGGATTTTTCCCTCAAATCATCAGGAAATCAGTTTGTTTCACTTGGACGATTGTCTCTTTTCGGAGTTTGATAAACGCTTGTTCGGAGTATTCGTACTAGTTCGGCTAATCCCGTCATTCTTCGGGATATTGACGAGTAGTTACGAATGAAGCGATATTTATTTAATACATTAAAATAATGCTTATTATTAGCAGTTGTTTTATTATTTGTTATTGGTTGTCAAAATTAAACTAACCTTCATTAAACCAATGTTTATGTCTCTGTTTACAACAAAGAAAAACACATTCGTGAAAACTCGACCAATCACGTCATTTTTCGGGATCACGATGTGAAGACGTCAATGTGTGACGTCAATGTATTACGTCAATGTGTCGTTTTTTTAGTAAACAGAGAACTCAAAGCTGTCAAAACCGTCAGAATATATTTTTTAATTTGTGCATAGAAAGATCTCTCTCTTGAATTCAGTTCATCACAGGGTAAGTCAGAGTGATCTTCACGCACACACTGCTTTTCTGTTTAAAAACAGTGAACTGACAGGAGATACATCTTCAAACTGAGTTCAGCCTTCAAGCTTGTCCCACTTATATTACCAATACTCCATTCAACAAATACAATGTGCCTGGTGATGGTGACTGCTTTTTTTCATTGCCTATGTCTAAGCATCACTGGAAAAGTAAATATATTCAGAAAATATAGAAATGCATGAATGGTGTTTTACGGCACGTCGACAAGACAATATAGGAGAAATATATGCTCTTATATTGCTGATAACAGGGCTGACATGGAGGAGTTTGTCCAAATTTACCACAGTCCTGACATGACTAAACTTCAATACGAGAGGGAAATGATACATGGTCATGGGTGGGCCACAGCTTGTGAGATTGAAACAGTCTTTCATTTTAGGCTACAACATCAATGTACACATGAGTTTTACGCTTCAAAATGGTGCAGAGCAATATCACATGTATTTGTTTTCAACCAATAAAGGAGAATTATCATGTACAACCACTGACGTGGTTTTGAACAATGAACAGTTTCAAGTTCTAATGACGCTGATAGTAGTAAAAGTAAAAAGCGAAAATCACCCACCGAAAACACAAATTATATTAGTACATCATATACTGAACCAAATAAGGACTCAAATTCCAACTCTTATATAACCAATGACATCCAATCTTTATGTAGGAAACTAGGAATCAATTATGAACAACCTCTTGAAAACGAAACACAGTCAGAATCAAAGAAAAGGGAAATGAGAAATAAACGGGAAAAAATGTGTATTACCAAAACATATCAAATAAATGACATACCAGAAGCTGGACCATTACAGAAAGATGAAAATTTCAACCTTGCTATTGATACTTGCCTTTGAAATAGAACAGATGTCGTACATTTTTTTCTAAATATGAAATGTTTCTAGAAAGAAGAACTGAAATGAAAATGTTCAATGACACTATTTGTAGTCGCTGCCAAAAAGATATGTCTGATACAAAACTGTTCTCTCTGTAACGCTGTAATCACACTGTAACGTTTACAATAAACTTCGTTGAACATCTATATGTCATAGGATAACATATTAATGTATATGGTTATATAAATTAAGATGTATTGTCTCTTATATATTCCCCCATAGACCCTATATTAATGTAATAATCCGTAAGGATATAACAATTGTAATAATAAGCCCGGTAGGTAGATCGTGTAGCTTTAACGTATAAGGTAAGACACTATTGACAAATCTAACCTCTTCACATATTATACCTGTGCACGTGCATGTAATACATTCACTATCCCTTTGATATGCTAATTACTTGTAAGCGTTGACCAATAGATGTATCGAACTTCGAATCAGTCTAAGCCATTAGGAGTTAGATCTTACATGAAATAAATATTATATATATTTATTTACAGGTAACGTATTATTACATATTAGTATTCATATCTTGTTTAAGGTCTATGTATGTTTTTTATAAAGATACATATTTGCATTTTGTGCTTTTATTGATGTTTAAAAGAAAAACCATTGTCTGAGGATCCGTCGGCCATATTTCTATTGTTGTCCGCCATGTTTGTTTTCATATTGTTTTTATGTATATTGTTATTGATGAGTCTAAGCCATGATTCGATGTTTGAGACATCGGAGTTCGATCTTACATGAAATAAATATTGTATATATTTATTTACCGCCTCCAATTGATCTGTTGTTAACCCGACGAGAACCCACCACCCAAAAGTTATCATGAATACATTATAACGATAAACTAACGGGTAAACCCAACCGGTAACATATAATAAAGACGAAGCCTCTCCGTGGTCGAATGGTTAATACGTTGCATTGTAAACCTTAACCTCTCATCGATGCGGGTTCGAATCCCGTTGGAAGCTCGACTTGTAAGTGAGGAAGTGTCGATTCTTACGGATGGCGGGAGGTGTACAGTACTGGTTCTACTCAGGAAAAGTGGGTGGATGCCTCCAACACACAAAAAAAATCGACCATCATACTAGTATATAATCTTACGTGTTGAAAAATGACGTAAAACACCATACATACAAACAAACAAACTATGACAAAGACCGAGTTTGAGTTTACCACCTACCACAATTTAGAGGTGTGTCAAATGTCTAGGCCATTGCTTGGTCAGCTGATTTTTATGATCGAAATTATGAATAGTCAATTCAGTTACTCATATGTTTCGGTGTTTTTTAACATGACTGTTTATGTAATTCATCTACATTTTCAATAGTTTTGGTAAAAAAACATGCAACTTTATTTCTCAGACTGTTTTAATGAAACTTCAATCAGCCGATGACCATCCAACAGGGGTAGCGTGCACGTCGCGATGGATGTGCAAGTTATCATTATTATACATACAGACAATAATGACAACTTGGCGGATGACCCCTGGTATGCTAACCATTTCTTGCATAATTCAGAGATATTTCAGGATTTGATATGCTGTCATTGACAAGAAACTTAAGATAAGTAAGTCTTTTATCACAACAATATAGAATAATTATTGACAAGGATTTGTACAATAAGAGGATAAGAAAATATGATGAAATCTCGTAGACTCTCGCGTAGAAAGTACGAGATTGCAGCGTCTATCGATAAGGCGGGTCTTCCGATAAGACGGGTCCGATCGATAACGATAACGCGGCGAGCTTACCTGTACGTTTCGACACAAAACCAGTTCGGTGCTACTGCTGTGTTTATCTCATATATTAAGTGAGAAATATACAGCTTCTTTTTAACTGGCGGCTTGTTAATTACTTGATTACATAGTCAATAGAAAAATCCCTAATTGCATAAAGCACTCGGGAATTATGGCTCAGGGTTGTGTCACGAACACGGAGCCTAGTTCGAAAATGGTTTTAATAAAATGTATAAACACACGGTGCTACTCTGATCACCTCGAAAATGATGACGATCCTTCCTATGCTCTAAATATGTAATTGTAGCATGGTCACAGACAATTCTCTTTGTTCAGACACAGGTGTAAATCGTTTAATTGAAAATAAGACCTGTCAGAATAACTGTGAGAATAACAGTGAGAATAACAGTTAGAATAACTGAAATAGAGCTGAAATGGACATGCTACAAAACAAATAGAGTATGGTTTCATCTCGTTGGCTACGCCCATCTCGATGTTTAAATGAACCAACTCAATGAAACCATACTCTATCTATTACTTATTCCTTGCTGTAATAATAAAATACTTTAAATACAAATAATTATCGGACATTTTGTTTTATAATTCTTAAAGTGTTTGGATTACCAGGCGTAAATCATTAATATTAATTGTATTGTTTTCGCTAGGAAAACTAACATTGTGTGACGCGGTGTCGATTGATATTTGTTTTCTTCTTTTGTAACGATTTTAACCGTATTGCAATTAGACCAATTGATTTAAAAAAAGCATCTTGTTTGTGCAAATGTATGGTAATTAATTATCCTTTATTTTCTTCGAGTTTAAAGCGCGGCGTCGGCCGATCCTTTTGATATGTCCCGAGACTTGAATGCATAATTATAGTTTGCTGTTTAAACTGTTATTTTAATCAATGCTTTATTTAAAAAAAAACTGTGAACATGCATCTCTTGTACATATTTACCATTTGGTAATGTCATTCTGATTATCTTTACTACATGAACATGTCTTACGGAAAAGAAGATTTTATTAATTTTGATGATCTAGATCTTGAAGCTTTATTAGGCGAGTTTTACTGCTAGTGTAAATGAGGTATCTGATGATGAACTGTGTGATGATGGTGTAGATATGAGTAATAAGTCGACTTCTAAACTGTCCATGCTATGCATGCCACGAATCATACATACATTTTTTTTTAATTTGTTTGTGCGTGCGTACTTTATCAAAAGCTCCCAATCCTCATCCCATTCCCCGGACGTTTGAATTGTTAGCTCCACTGAGAGTCTTACCGCATGTCATAAAATGCGGTACTTACTCGTGTTTTATTGCTATGATGTTAAGTATATATTTATGCTCGCCCTATGGCACTAGTGTCTTATTGCTGTGAGTGTCATAAAATATATACCGAATATGCACCCTGTTTGAGCGAGTTCCTTATCTTTTCTCAAAACACAATGTCATAAAAATGGGTATTGAGACCCATGCTATATTGATTTGGTAGTGCCATAAAACACATGCCGAATATGCAGATATTTAAGCAAGTTGACGCCTTATCATTTGCTAATAACAACACTATGTCATAAAACCTGGTATTGAGATCCATGCTATAAATGCAGCTCATTTGAGCTGGTGTCTTATATTTCGCTGGTAACAACACTAGGTCATTAAAATCCGATATTGTCCCATACTACATGTAGAGTGCCATACCTGAAGCAACTATTCAAATAAATGCTCCACAAGCTAAACAATAACAAGAAGACAAAATTCAGAAATTCATAGCTTTTTATTTGAGTTATATAAACAAAACATACGATAATAAAGAGTTCAAAACATACGGTAATAAAGAGTTCAAAACATACGGTAATAAACGAGTTTTAATTAAATTAACATAAACAAGAAATGACACATACAGTGCAAAAAAAATCCAAAACATTTCAATAAATATATGGTTCAAATTTGCAGTCCCGTGCATAGGAAATGTATAAAGTAGAGTATGGAGTGGTTCCTGAATTCCTCTGTATCCTTCTCCTTTTGAAGCGGCTGAAAATAAACTAAGATAAAGTGTTACTTTTATAAGGGATTAAATGCAGAGTATTGGTTTAAAACTGAATATTAATGTTATAATTTATATTAAAGGCTTGCAGCCATGTGGTCATGATTTGTTTCTATTTTATTTGTGTTAAGTATATATACCCATGACTTACAATCTGTGTTACGTTGTATTAAGTATCACCGTCGTGAGTTTTCAACATGTACCACTTATTGTAGTAGTATTTTTAAAAAATTATATTAAAAAGGCGATAACACATGGTATTTTTTTGATTTTCTAAATTATTTCTTAGAAGAAATAATCTGCCAATTTGAAAGCTGAAGAAAAAAATATAATGCTTTGTATGATGAAATAAAGGTTACCATGCAGTATAAAAATTATATAAGAACACAAATATATGTATTTTTCAGAAGATGAAGATGATGTTATGCTTTTCTATCTATCCGGTATACAAGTAGATCTATCCAGTATACATGTAGATCTATCCAGTATACAAGTAGATCTATCCAGTATACATGTAGATCTATCCAGTATACAAGTAGATCTATCCAGTATACATGTAGATCTATCCAGTATACAAGTAGATCTATCCAGTATACATGTAGATCTATCCAGTATACAAGTAGATCTATCCAGTATACATGTAGATCTATTCAGTATACATGTAGATCTATCCAGTATACATGTAGATCTATTCAGTATACAAGTAGATCTATCCAGTATACATGTAGATCTATTCAGTATACATGTAGATCTATTCAGTATACATGTAGATCTATCCAGTATACATGTAGATCTATTCAGTATACATGTAGATCTATCCAGTATACATGTAGATCTATTCAGTATACATGTAGATCTATCCAGTATACATGTAGATCTATTCAGTATACATGTAGATCTATCCAGTATACATGTAGATCTATTCAGTATACATGTAGATCTATCCAGTATACATGTAGATCTATTCAGTATACATGTAGATCTATCCAGTATACATGTAGATCTATTCAGTATACATGCATGTAGATCTATCCAGTATACATGTAGATCTATTCAGTATACATGTAGATCTATCCAGTATACATGTAGATCTATCCAGTATACATGTAGATCTATCCAGTATACAAGTAGATCTATCCAGTATACATGTAGATCTATCCAGTATACAAGTAGATCTATCCAGTATACATGTAGATCTATCCAGTATACAAGTAGATCTATCCAGTATACATGTAGATCTATTCAGTATACATGTAGATCTATCCAGTATACATGTAGATCTATTCAGTATACATGTATCTATCAGTATACATGTAGATCTATCCAGTATACATGTAGATCTATTCCAGTATACATGTAGATCTATTCCAGTATACATGTAGATCTATCCAGTATACATGTAGATCTATTCCAGTATACATGTAGATCTATCCAGTATACATGTAGATCTATTCAGTATACATGTAGATCTATCCAGTATACATGTAGATCTATTCAGTATACATGTAGATCTATCCAGTATACATGTAGATCTATTCAGTATACAATGTAGATCTATCCAGTATACATGTAGATCTATTCAGTATACATGTAGATCTATCCAGTATACATGTAGATCTATTCAGTATACATGTAGATCTATCCAGTATACATGTAGATCTACATTCTCAGTATACATGTAGATCTATTCAGTATACATGTAGATCTATCAGTATACATGTAGATCTATTCAGTATACATGTAGATCTATCCAGTATACATGTAGATCTATTCAGTATACATGTAGATCTATCAGTATACATGTAGATCTATTCAGTATACACTGTAGATCTATCCTGTATTACATGTAGATCTATTCAGTATACATGTAGATCTATTCAGTATACATGTAGATCTTATCCAGTATACATGTAGATCTATTCAGTATACATGCATGTAGATCTATCCAGTATACATGTAGATCTATCCAGTATACATGTAGATCTATTCAGTATACATGCATGTAGATCTATCCAGTATACATGTAGATCTATCCAGTATCAAGTATATCTATCCAGTATACATCTATCAAGTTTACATGTAGATATATCCAGTATACATGTAGATCTACCCAATATACATGTAGATCTATCCAGTATACATGTAGATCTATTCAGTAAACATGTAGATCTATCCAGTATACATGTAGATATATCCAGTATACATGTAGATCTATTCAGTATACATGTAGATCTATCCAGTATACATGTAGATCTATCCGGCATACATGTAGATCTATCCAGTATACATGTAGATCTATCCGGTATACATGTAGATTTATCCATTATACATCTAGATCTATCCGGTATACATGTAGTTATATCCAATATTACATTGTAGATCTATCCGGTATACATGTATATCTATCCAATATACATGTAGATCTATCCAGTATACATGTAGATCTATCCAGTATACATGTAGATCTATTCGACTGATTAAGAATGAACAACCCATATATTGCTTAACATAACTGTGATCGCGCTGAAGATGCAGGAGTTGTCTGCTCATGATCATACTACTGTCGTGAAATTATTATTATTTAATTTCTCAACTTGTTATACAAATTATTCCAGATATATTAAGATGGGTGAACGTGAAACTATATATTGTTCAGGGCGCTTGTTTCGGCCAAAGTATTTTTACGGCAATAACATGAGAAATTTTATAAATACGTACATAAGTTGTAATCATTATAACTGGAATTTTAGTGGCATTTAAAGTTCCCCGGCCCATGAACATGTTTATGTTTCATTTAAGTCAAAATCAATATACATCAATAGATATTTACAATTCACACATTGCAATATGAAAACCGAGAATAATATTTTATTTGATGACGTAGAAAACTTTGAACAGGTAAATTAATCCACAGGTAAATGTATTTATCAATTATCTGGCAATAGTTTTGCAGCTATACAATTCAGATTTACCTCATTATCCCGTGCTTCACGCAGTGGTAAAAGGAGTATCTACGGTCATGCAAATAATACTTATTTTTACATACACTTAGTAGCGGTTTTCAATAGATGTTTCTCTCCGGACTATCAAGAAATGTTCATATGAGGTTTAAGAGTTAAATTTGTTAATTGATAATACTATAAAAAGGGTGGCCCATTCATCTTTAACAATGCCTTGCTTTTCAGAATCGCTGAGGAAATAAATATTTTACAGCCAAAATGTTTTCTTGGTGGGATTTTTTCCATGTAAATTCCTTGTGGCTGGAGCAACAGAAAATAAGAAATCTCAAATAACTTCAGTTAGCCCTAATATTTGCTATAACAACTTTCAGAGTGCCTTAATTTACATTTATCATGCAGATATGCACTTTTCTGCCTAATAAAGGGGTGATATAATAAACTTGATAGTAAAAGGCACTGACATAATCTTCTCTATTTATCCAACACACTGAAACTATTATTGCATAAAAAATCTGAAAAAAATCAATATTTTTCCAATTTTTGATGCAGCAGAATTTTGCCTTGAAAACGCCCTATCAAAACCTTTTTTGCATGTGAAATGTTTTTTTCTCAACCGATTTTGAAAAGTAAGGTGTTTTTATTTATCACTAAAATGTCTTTTTAATGATATACAACTAATTTACGTCCTTATTGAATTTTGTCTTAAAAATCCAAAAAAAACTTTGGCTGAAACCTGCACCCCGAATAATAGTTCAACTATATGTGAATAAGAACACGCTCGTGTTGCTCCTTCAATTAGTTAAACGTATTTTATGATGTATTATTGCTTTTATAAAATTTGTCAACGAACATATCGGAGCGTATGTGACATGCATAGTGTACACATGTAAGAAAAAACAT
>JAWPHD010020582.1:0-31258 GCA_037043455.1 Cyrtodaria siliqua | reverse complement strand
ACATTATTTAACACAGTTTATGTAACATTCATCTTTCAACAATGACAACATTATTTAACAACAGTTTAGGTAACATCCATCTTTCTCTACAATGACAACATTATTTAACACAGATTAGGGAACATTTATCTTTCTACAATGACAGCCTTATTTAACACAGTTTAGGTAACATCCCATCTTTCTAAATTGACAACATTAGTCAACACAGTTTAGGGAACATCCATCCTTCTACAATGACAACATTATTTAACACAGTTTAGGTAACATCCATCTTTCTATACAATGACAACATTATTTAACATAGTTTAGGTAATATACATATTTCTACATTGACAACATTATTTAACACAGTTTAGGTAACATCCATCTTTCTACAATGACAACCTTTTTTAACACAGTTTAGGTAACATCCATCTTTCTAAAATGACAACCTTATTTAACACAGTTTGAGGAACATCCATCTTCCTACAATGACAACATTATTTAACACAGTTTAGGTAACATCCATCTTTCTACAATGACAACCTTATTTAACACAGTTTGAGGAACATCCATCTTTCTACATTGACAACATTATTTAACACAGTTTAGGAACATCCATCTTTCTACAATGACAACCTTATTTAACACACTTTATAGGTAACATCCATCTTTCTAAAATGACAACCTTATTTAACACAGTTTAGGGAACATCCATCTTTCTACATTTACAACATTATTTAACACAGTTTAGGTAACATCCATCTTTCAACAATAACAACCTTATTTAACACAGTTTAGGTAACATCCATCTTTATACAATGACAACATTATTTAACACAGTTTAGAGAATATACATCTTCTCTACAATGACAACATTATTAAACACAGTTTAGGGAACATCCATCCTTCTACATTGACAACATTATTTAACACAGTTTAGGTAACATCCATCTTTCTACAATGACAACAATATTTAACACTAGTTTAGGTAACATCCACCATTCTACAATGACAACATTATTTAACACAGTTTAGGTAACATCCATCGTTCTACAATGACAACATTATTTAACACAGTTTAGGGAACATCCATCCTTCTACATTGACATACATTATTTAACACAGTTTAGGGAACATCCATCTTTCTACATTGACAACATTATTTAACACAGTTTAGGGAACATTCATCTTTCAACAATGACAACATTATTTAACACAGTTTAGGTAACATCCATCTTTCTACAATGACAACATTATTTAACACAGTTTAGGGAACATTTACCTTTCTACAATGACAGCCTTATTTAACACAGTTTAGGTAACATCCATCTTTCTAAATTGACAACATTAGTCAACACAGTTTAGGGAACATCCATCCTTCTACAATGACAACAGTATTTAACACAGTTTAGGTAACATCCATCTTTCTACAATGACAACATTATTAACATAGTTTAGGTAATATACATATTTCTACAATTGACAACATTATTTAACACAGTTTAGGTAACATCCATCTTTCTACAATGACAACCTTATTTAACACAGTTTAGGTAACATCCATCTTTCTAAAATGACAACCTTATTTAACACAGTTTGAGGAACATCCATCTTCCTACAATGACAACATTATTTAACACAGTTTAGGTAACATCCATCTTTCTACAATGACAACCTTATTTAACACAGTTTGAGGAACATCCATCTTTCTACATTGACAACATTATTTAACACAGTTTATGTAACATTCATCTTTCAACAATGACAACATTATTTAAACACAGTTTAGGGAACATTCACCTTCTAAAATGACAACCTTATTTAACACAGTTTAGGTAACATCCATCTTTCTAAATTGACAACATTATTTAACACAGTTTAGGGAACATTCATCCTTCTAAAATGACAACATTATTTAACACAGTTTAGAGAATATACATCTTTCTACAATGACAACATTATTTAACACAGTTTAGGGAACATCCATCCTTCTACATTGACAACATGTATTTAACACAGTTTAGGTAACATCCATCTTTCTACAATGACAACAATATTTAACACAGTTTTGGAAACATCCATCATTCTACAATGACAACATTATTTAACACAGTTTAGGTAACATCCATCGTTCTACAATGACAACATTATTTAACACAGTTTAGGGAACATCCATCCTTCTACATTGACAACATTATTTAACACAGTTTAGGGGACATCCATCTTTCTACATTGACAACATTATTTAACACAGTTTATGTAACATTCATCTTTCAACAATGACAACATTATTTAACACAGTTTAGGTAACATCCATCTTTCTACAATGACAACATTATTTAACACAGTTTAGGGAACATTTACCTTTCTACAATGACAGCCTTATTTAACACAGTTTAGGTAAAATCCATCTTTCTAAATTGACAACATTAGTCAACACAGTTTAGGGAACATCCATCCTTCTACAATGACAACATTATTTAACACAGTTTAGGTAACATCCATCTTTCTACAATGACAACATTATTTAACATAGTTTAGGTAATATACATATTTCTACATTGACAACATTATTTAACACAGTTTAGGTAACATCCATCTTTCTACAATGACAACCTTATTTAACACAGTTTAGGTAACATCCATCTTTCTAAAATGACAACCTTATTTAACACAGTTTGAGGAACATCCATCTTCCTACAATGACAACATTATTTAACACAGTTTAGGTAACATCCATCTTTCTACAATGACAACCTTATTTAACACAGTTTGAGGAACATCCATCTTTCTACATTGACAACATTATTTAACACAGTTTAGGGAACATCCATCTTTCTACAATGACAACCTTATTTAACACACTTTAGGTAACATCCATCTTTCTAAAATGACAACCTTATTTAACACAGTTTAGGGAACATCCATCTTTCTACATTTACAACATTATTTAACACAGTTTAGGTAACATCCATCTTTCAACAATAACAACCTTATTTAACACAGTTTAGGTAACATCCATCTTTATACAATGACAACATTATTTAACACAGTTTAGAGAATATACATCTTTCTACAATGACAACATTATTAAACACAGTTTAGGGAACATCCATCCTTCTACATTGACAACATTATTTAACACAGTTTAGGTAACATCCATCTTTTTACAATGACAACAATATTTAACACAGTTTAGGTAACATCCATCATTCTACAATGACAACATTATTTAACACAGTTTAGGTAACATCCATCGTTCTACAATGACAACATTATTTAACACAGTTTAGGGAACATCCATCCTTCTACATTGTCAACATTATTTAACACAGTTTAGGGAACATCCATCTTTCTACAATGACAACATTATTTTTTAACACAGTTTAGGGAACATCCATCTTTCTACAATGACAAATTTATTTAACACAGATTAGGTGACATCCATCTTTCTACAATGACAACACTATTTAACACAGATTGAGGAACATCCATCTTCCTACAATAACAACATTATTTAACACAGTTTAGGTAATATCCATCTTTCTACAATGACAACATTATTTAACACAGTTTAGGTAACATCCATCTTTTTACAATGACAACATTATTTAACACAGTTTACGGAACATCCATCTTTCTACAATGACAACATTATTTAACACAATTTAGGGAACATCCATCTTTCTACAATGACAACATTATTTTTTTAATACAGTTTAGGGAACATCCATCCTTCTACAATGACAAAATTATTTAACACAGTTTAGGTAACATCCATCTTTCTACAATGACAACATTGGTTTTTTAACACAGTTTAGGGAACATCCATCTTTCTAATGACAACATTATTTTTTTAACACAGTTTAGGTAACATCCGTCTTTCTACAATGACATCATTATTTAACACAGTTTAGGTAACATCCATCTTTTTACAATGACAACACTATTTAACACAGTTTAGGGAACATCAATCTTTCTACAATGACAACATTATTTAACACATTTTAGGGAACATTCATCTATCTACATTGACAACATTATTTAACACAGTTTAGGTAACATCCATCTTTCTACAATGACAACCTTATTTAACACACTTTTGGAAACATCCATCTTTCTACAATGACAACATTATTTAACACAGTTTAGGGAACTTCCATCTTTCTACAATGACAAAACTATTTAACACAGTTTCGGTAACATCCATCTTTTTAGAATGACAACATTATTTTTTTTAACACAGTTAAGGTAACATTCATCTTTCTACAATGACAACATTATTTTTTTAACACAGTTTAGGGAACATCCACCTTTCTACAATGACAAACTTATTTAACACAGTTTCGGTAACATCCATCTTTTTACAATGACAACATCATTTTTTTTAACACAGTTAAGGTAACATTCATCTTTCTACAATGACAACATTATTTTTTTAACACAGTTTAGGGAACATCCATCTTCCTACAATGACAACCTTATTTAACACAGTTTAGGTAACATCCATCTTTCTACAATGACAACATTATTTAAAACTGTTTAGGTAACATTCATCTTTCTACAATGACAACATTATTTAACACAGTATAGGTAATATCCATCTTTCAAGAATGACAACCTTATTTAACACAGTTTAGGTAACATCCATCTTTAAACAATGACAACCTTTTATTTAACACAGCTTAGGGAACATATAGCTTTCTACAATGACACCCTTATTTAACACAGTTTAAGTAACACCCATCTTTCTACATTGACAACATTATTTAACACAGTTTATGTAACATTCATCTTTCAACAATGACAACATTATTTAACACAGTTTAGGTAACATCCATCTTTCTACAATGACAACATTATTTAACACAGATTAGGGAACATTTATCTTTCTACAATGACAGCCTTATTTAACACAGTTTAGGTAACATCCATCTTTCTAAATTGACAACATTAGTCAACACAGTTTAGGGAACATCCATCCTTCTACAATGACAACATTATTTAACACAGTTTAGGTAACATCCATCTTTCTACAATGACAACATTATTTAACATAGTTTAGGTAATATACATATTTCTACATTGACAACATTATTTAACACAGTTTAGGTAACATCCATCTTTCTACAATGACAACCTTTTTTAACACAGTTTAGGTAACATCCATCTTTCTAAAATGACAACCTTATTTAACACAGTTTGAGGAACATCCATCTTCCTACAATGACAACATTATTTAACACAGTTTAGGTAACATCCATCTTTCTACAATGACAACCTTATTTAACACAGTTTGAGGAACATCCATCTTTCTACATTGACAACATTATTTAACACAGTTTAGGGAACATCCATCTTTCTACAATGACAACCTTATTTAACACACTTTAGGTAACATCCATCTTTCTAAAATGACAACCTTATTTAACACAGTTTAGGGAACATCCATCTTTCTACATTTACAACATTATTTAACACAGTTTAGGTAACATCCATCTTTCAACAATAACAACCTTATTTAACACAGTTTAGGTAACATCCATCTTTATACAATGACAACATTATTTAACACAGTTTAGAGAATATACATCTTTCTACAATGACAACATTATTAAACACAGTTTAGGGAACATCCATCCTTCTACATTGACAACATTATTTAACACAGTTTAGGTAACATCCATCTTTCTACAATGACAACAATATTTAACACAGTTTAGGTAACATCCACCATTCTACAATGACAACATTATTTAACACAGTTTAGGTAACATCCATCGTTCTACAATGACAACATTATTTAACACAGTTTAGGGAACATCCATCCTTCTACATTGACAACATTATTTAACACAGTTTAGGGAACATCCATCTTTCTACATTGACAACATTATTTAACACAGTTTAGGGAACATTCATCTTTCAACAATGACAACATTATTTAACACAGTTTAGGTAACATCCATCTTTCTACAATGACAACATTATTTAACACAGTTTAGGGAACATTTACCTTTCTACAATGACAGCCTTATTTAACACAGTTTAGGTAACATCCATCTTTCTAAATTGACAACATTAGTCAACACAGTTTAGGGAACATCCATCCTTCTACAATGACAACAGTATTTAACACAGTTTAGGTAACATCCATCTTTCTACAATGACAACATTATTTAACATAGTTTAGGTAATATACATATTTCTACATTGACAACATTATTTAACACAGTTTAGGTAACATCCATCTTTCTACAATGACAACCTTATTTAACACAGTTTAGGTAACATCCATCTTTCTAAAATGACAACCTTATTTAACACAGTTTGAGGAACATCCATCTTCCTACAATGACAACATTATTTAACACAGTTTAGGTAACATCCATCTTTCTACAATGACAACCTTATTTAACACAGTTTGAGGAACATCCATCTTTCTACATTGACAACATTATTTAACACAGTTTATGTAACATTCATCTTTCAACAATGACAACATTATTTAACACAGTTTAGGGAACATTCACCTTCCTAAAATGACAACCTTATTTAACACAGTTTAGGTAACATCCATCTTTCTAAATTGACAACATTATTTAACACAGTTTAGGGAACATTCATCCTTCTAAAATGACAACATTATTTAACACAGTTTAGAGAATATACATCTTTCTACAATGACAACATTATTTAACACAGTTTAGGGAACATCCATCCTTCTACATTGACAACATTATTTAACACAGTTTAGGTAACATCCATCTTTCTACAATGACAACAATATTTAACACAGTTTTGGAAACATCCATCATTCTACAATGACAACATTATTTAACACAGTTTAGGTAACATCCATCGTTCTACAATGACAACATTATTTAACACAGTTTAGGGAACATCCATCCTTCTACATTGACAACATTATTTAACACAGTTTAGGGGACATCCATCTTTCTACATTGACAACATTATTTAACACAGTTTATGTAACATTCATCTTTCAACAATGACAACATTATTTAACACAGTTTAGGTAACATCCATCTTTCTACAATGACAACATTATTTAACACAGTTTAGGGAACATTTACCTTTCTACAATGACAGCCTTATTTAACACAGTTTAGGTAAAATCCATCTTTCTAAATTGACAACATTAGTCAACACAGTTTAGGGAACATCCATCCTTCTACAATGACAACATTATTTAACACAGTTTAGGTAACATCCATCTTTCTACAATGACAACATTATTTAACATAGTTTAGGTAATATACATATTTCTACATTGACAACATTATTTAACACAGTTTAGGTAACATCCATCTTTCTACAATGACAACCTTATTTAACACAGTTTAGGTAACATCCATCTTTCTAAAATGACAACCTTATTTAACACAGTTTGAGGAACATCCATCTTCCTACAATGACAACATTATTTAACACAGTTTAGGTAACATCCATCTTTCTACAATGACAACCTTATTTAACACAGTTTGAGGAACATCCATCTTTCTACATTGACAACATTATTTAACACAGTTTAGGGAACATCCATCTTTCTACAATGACAACCTTATTTAACACACTTTAGGTAACATCCATCTTTCTAAAATGACAACCTTATTTAACACAGTTTAGGGAACATCCATCTTTCTACATTTACAACATTATTTAACACAGTTTAGGTAACATCCATCTTTCAACAATAACAACCTTATTTAACACAGTTTAGGTAACATCCATCTTTATACAATGACAACATTATTTAACACAGTTTAGAGAATATACATCTTTCTACAATGACAACATTATTAAACACAGTTTAGGGAACATCCATCCTTCTACATTGACAACATTATTTAACACAGTTTAGGTAACATCCATCTTTTTACAATGACAACAATATTTAACACAGTTTAGGTAACATCCATCATTCTACAATGACAACATTATTTAACACAGTTTAGGTAACATCCATCGTTCTACAATGACAACATTATTTAACACAGTTTAGGGAACATCCATCCTTCTACATTGTCAACATTATTTAACACAGTTTAGGGAACATCCATCTTTCTACAATGACAACATTATTTTTTAACACAGTTTAGGGAACATCCATCTTTCTACAATGACAAATTTATTTAACACAGATTAGGTGACATCCATCTTTCTACAATGACAACACTATTTAACACAGATTGAGGAACATCCATCTTCCTACAATAACAACATTATTTAACACAGTTTAGGTAATATCCATCTTTCTACAATGACAACATTATTTAACACAGTTTAGGTAACATCCATCTTTTTACAATGACAACATTATTTAACACAGTTTACGGAACATCCATCTTTCTACAATGACAACATTATTTAACACAATTTAGGGAACATCCATCTTTCTACAATGACAACATTATTTTTTTAATACAGTTTAGGGAACATCCATCCTTCTACAATGACAAAATTATTTAACACAGTTTAGGTAACATCCATCTTTCTACAATGACAACATTGGTTTTTTAACACAGTTTAGGGAACATCCATCTTTCTAATGACAACATTATTTTTTTAACACAGTTTAGGTAACATCCGTCTTTCTACAATGACATCATTATTTAACACAGTTTAGGTAACATCCATCTTTTTACAATGACAACACTATTTAACACAGTTTAGGGAACATCAATCTTTCTACAATGACAACATTATTTAACACATTTTAGGGAACATTCATCTATCTACATTGACAACATTATTTAACACAGTTTAGGTAACATCCATCTTTCTACAATGACAACCTTATTTAACACACTTTTGGAAACATCCATCTTTCTACAATGACAACATTATTTAACACAGTTTAGGGAACTTCCATCTTTCTACAATGACAAAACTATTTAACACAGTTTCGGTAACATCCATCTTTTTAGAATGACAACATTATTTTTTTTAACACAGTTAAGGTAACATTCATCTTTCTACAATGACAACATTATTTTTTTAACACAGTTTAGGGAACATCCACCTTTCTACAATGACAAACTTATTTAACACAGTTTCGGTAACATCCATCTTTTTACAATGACAACATCATTTTTTTTAACACAGTTAAGGTAACATTCATCTTTCTACAATGACAACATTATTTTTTTAACACAGTTTAGGGAACATCCATCTTCCTACAATGACAACCTTATTTAACACAGTTTAGGTAACATCCATCTTTCTACAATGACAACATTATTTAAAACTGTTTAGGTAACATTCATCTTTCTACAATGACAACATTATTTAACACAGTATAGGTAATATCCATCTTTCAAGAATGACAACCTTATTTAACACAGTTTAGGTAACATCCATCTTTAAACAATGACAACCTTTTATTTAACACAGCTTAGGGAACATATAGCTTTCTACAATGACACCCTTATTTAACACAGTTTAAGTAACACCCATCTTTCTACACTGACAACATTATTTAACACAGTTTAGGTAACATCCATCTTTCTACAATGACAGCATTATTTAGCACAGTTTAGGTAACATCCAACTTTCTACAGTGACAACATTATTCAACACAGTTTAGGTAACATCCATTTTACTACATTAAAAAACTTATTTAACACAGTTTAGGTAACATCCATCTTTCTATATTGACAACATTATTTAATACAGTTTAGGGAACATCCATCCTTCTACAATGTTGAATTGAATTGGGGTTTTAAGGCGAACCAACACATGAAAAGGTTAATGGCGCCTAAATGGCATGAACATCACAGGCTCATCTTCCATGTACATCGAGATAAAATATGGAAAATGGGCCTAGAACCTTCTCACCCTGAACTACAGAGTTGCTGGAAATTCTATCGTAGAAACTCCATTTACGCTGGAACCACGTTATTGTTTTTCTGCCACTGCCCTTTTGATGCGAGCGAGATAGCACCTGAAACAATGCAGGGATCATGATGAAGACCTTTAATGAACATGAACAAAAAATGATAAAATGAACATGAATTTGGGGGGATTCTACCCCTCTGCCTATCCCTCCAAAGGGATCTGCAGTCGCCCTATTCTTTGCCCCGTGACCAAACGGGGCCCCCGAGAACCACACGGGGCAACATTATTTAACACAGTTTAGGTAACATCCATCTTTCTACAATGACAACATTATTTAACACAGTTTAGGGAATATACATCTTTCTACATTGACAACATTATTTAACACAGTTTAGGTAACATCCATCTTTCTGAAATGACAACCTTATTTAACACAGTTTAGGTAACATCCATCTTTCTACAGTGACAACCTTATTTAACACAGTTTAGGTAACATCCATCTTTCTACAATTACAGCATTATTTAACACATTTAAGGTAACATCCATCTTCTATACTGACAACCTTATTTAACACGGTTTAGGTAACATCCATCTTTCTACAATGACAACATTAGTTTTTTTAACACAGCTTAGGGAACATCCATCTTTCTAATGACAACATTATTTTTTTAACATAGTTTAGGAAATATCCATCTTTCTACAATGACAACCTTATTTTACACAGTTTAGGGAACATCCATCTTTCTACAATGACAAAATTATTTAACACAGTTTAGGTAACATCCATCTGTCTACAATGACAACATTATTTAATACAGTTTAGGGAACATCCATTTTTCTACAATGACACCATTATTTAACAAAATTTAGGGAACATCCATCTTTCTACAATGACAACCTTATTTAACAGAGTTTAGGTAACATCCAGCTTTCTACAATTACAACATTATTTAACACAGTTTAGGTAACATCCATCTTTCTACAATGACAACATTATTTAACACAGTTTAGGTAACATCCATTTTTCTACAATGACACCATTATTTAACAAAATTTAGGGAACATCCATCTTTCTACAATGACAACCTTATTTAACAGAGATTAGGTAACATCCAGCTTTCTACAATGACAACATTATTTAACACAGTTTAGGTAACATCCATCTTTCTACAATGACAACATTATTTAACACAGTTTAGGTAACATCCATTTTTCTACAATGACACCATTATTTAACAAAATTTAGGGAACATCCATCTTTCTACAATGACAACCTTATTTAACAGAGTTGAGGTAACATCCAGCTTTCTACAATGACAACATTATTTAACACAGTTTAGGTAACATCCATCTTTCTACAATGACAACATTATTTAACACAGTTTAGGTAACATCCATTTTTCTACAATGACACCATTATTTAACAAAATTTAGGGAACATCCATCTTTCTACAATGACAACCTCATTTAACAGAGTTTAGGTAACATCCATCTTTCTACATTGACAACATTATTTTTTAACACAGTTTAGGTAACATCCATCTTTCTACAATGACAACATTATTTAACACAGTTTAAGTAACATCCATTTTTCTACAATGACTCCATTATTTAACAAAATTTAGGGAACATCCATCTTTCTACAATGACAACATTATTTAACACAGTTTAGGGAACATCCATCTTTCTACAATGACAACATTATTTTTTAACACAGTTTAGGGAACATCCATCTTTCTACAATGACAAACTTATTTAACACAGTTTAGGGAACTTCCATCTTTCTACAATGACAAAATTATTTAACACAGTTTAGGTAACATCCATCTTTCTACAATGACAACATTATTTTTTAACACAGTTTAGGGAACATCCATCTTCCTACAATGACAACATTACTAAACAAAATTTAGGGAACATCCATCTTTCTACATTGACAACATTATTTAACACAGTTTAGGTAACATTCATCTTTCTACAATGACAACATTATTTAACACAGTTTAGGTAACATCCATCTTTTAACAATGACAACCTTATTTAACACAGTTCAGGTAACATCCATCTTTCTACAATGACAACATTATTTAACACAGTTTAGGGAACATTCACCTTTCTACAATGACAACCTTAATTAACACAGTTTAGGTAACATCCATCTTTCTAAATTGACAACATTAGTCAACACAGTTTAGGGAACATCCATCCTTCTACAATGTTGAATTGAATTGGGGTTTTAAGGCGCACTAACACATGAAAAGGTTATATGGTGCCTAAAAGGCATGAACATGCTAGGCTCATCTTCCATGTACATCGAGATAAAATATGGAAAATGGCCTAGAACCTTCTCAACCTGAACTACAGAGTTGCTGCAAATTCTATCGTAGAAACTCCATTCACGCACGAGCCACGTTAATTGTTTTTCTGCCACTGCTCTTTTGATGCGAGCGAGATAGCACCTGAAACAATGCAGGGATCATGATGAAGACCTTTAATGAACATGAACAAAAAATGATAAAATGAACATGAATTTGGGGGATTCTACCCCTCTGCCTATCCCTCCAAAGGATCTGCAGTGGCCCTAATCTTTGCCCCGTGACCAAACGGGCCCCCCAGAACCACACGGGGCAACATTATTTAACACAGTTTAGGTAACATCCATCTTTCTACAATGACAACATTATTTAACACAGTTTAGGGAATATACATCTTTCTACATTGACAACATTATTTAACACAGTTTAGGTAACATCCATCGTTCTAAAATGACAACCTTATTTAACACAGTTTAGGTAACATCCATCTTTCTACAGTGACAACCTTATTTAACACAGTTTAGGTAACATCCATCTTTCTAAAATGACAGCATTATTTAACACATTTAAGGTAACATCCATCTTCTACATTGACAACCTTATTTAACACAGTTTAGGTAACATCCATCTTTCTACAATGACAACATTATTTAACACAGTTTAGGGAACATTCACCTTTCTACAATGACAACCTTAATTAACACAGTTTAGGTAACATCCATCTTTCTAAATTGACAACATTAGTTAACACAGTTTAGGAACATCCATCCTTCTACAATGATAACATTATTTAACACATTTTAGGTAACATCCATCTTTCTACAATGACAACATTATTTAACACAGTTTAGGAAATATACATATTTCTACATTGACTACATTATTTAACACAGTTTAGGTAACATCCATCTTTCTAAAATGACAACCTTATTTAACACAGTTTAGGTAACATCCATCTTTCTACAATGACAGCATTATTTAACACATGTTAGGTAGCATCCACCTTTCTACAATGACAACCTTATTTAACACAGTTTAGGTAACATCCATCTTTCTACAATGACAGCATTATTTAACACATTTTAGGTAGCATCCATCTTTCTACAATGACAACGTTATTTAACACAGTTTAGGTAACATCTATCTTTCTAAAATGACAACCTTATTTAACACAGTTTAGGAAATATACATATTTCTACATTGACTACATTATTTAACACAGTTTAGGTAACATCCATCTTTCTACAGTGACAACTTTATTTAACACAGTTTAGGTAGCATCCATCTTTGTACAATGACAACCTTATTTAACACAGTTTAGGTAACATCCATCTTTCTAATGACAACGTTATCTTTTTAACACAGTTTAGGGAACATCCATCTTTCTACATTGACAACATTATTTAACACAGTTTAGGGAACATCCAGCTTTCTACAATGACAACATTATTTAACACAGTTTAGGTAACATCGATCTTTCTACAATGATAACATTATTTTTTTAACACAGTTAAGGTAACATTCATCTTTCTACAATGACAACATTATTTTTTTAACACAGTTTAGGGAACATCCATCTTCCTACAAAGACAACGTTATTTAACACATTTTAGGTAACATCCATCTTTCTAAAATGACAACATTATTTAACAAAGTTTGAGGAACATCCATCTTCCTACAATGACAACGTTATTTAACACAGTTTAGGTAACATCCATCTTTTTAAAATGACAACCTTATTTAACACAGTTTAGGTAACATCCATCTTTCTACAATGACAACATTATTAAACACAATTTAGGGAACATCCATCTTTCTACAATGACAACATTATTTAACACAGTTTAGGTAACATCCATCTTTCAACAATGACAACCTAATTTAACACAGTTTAGGTAACATCCATCTTTCTACAATGACAACATTAACACAGTTTAGGGAACATTCACCCTTCTAAATTGACAACATTAGTTCACACAGTTTAGGGAACATCCATCCTTCTACAATGACAACATTATTTACCACAGTTTAGGTAACATCCATCTTTCTACAATGACAACCTTATTTAACACAGTTTAGGGAACATCCATCTTTCTTCAATGACAACATAAGTTAACACAGTTTAGGGAATATACATATTTCTACATTGACAACATTATTTAACACAGTTTACATGGTTTAGGGAATATACATATCTATACATTGACAACATTATTTAACACAGTTTAGGTAACATCCATCTTTCTACAATGACAACATTAGTTAACACAGTTTAGGTAACATCCATCTTTCTACAATGACAACATTATTTAACACAGTTTAGGGAATATACATATTTCTACATTGACAACAATATTTAACACAGTTTACATGGTTTAGGGAATATACATATTTCTACATTGACAACATTATTTAACACAGTTTAGGTAACATCCATCTTTCTACAATGACAACCTTATATAACACAGTTTAGGTAACATCCATCTTTCTAAAATGACAATCATATTTAACACAGTTTAGGTAACATCCATCTTTCTACAGTGACAACCTTATTTAACACAGTTTAGGTAACATCCATCTTTCTACAATGACAACCTTATTTAACACAGTTTAGGTAACATCCATCTTTCTACAATGACAGCATTATTTAACACATTTTAGGTAACATCCATCTTTCTACAATGACAAACTTATTTAACACAGTTGAGGGAACTTCCATCTTTCTACAATGACAAAATTATTTAACAAAGTTTAGGGAACATCCATCTTTCTAATGACAACATTTTTTTTTTAACACAGTTAATGTAACATCCATCTTTCTACAATGACATCATTATTTAACACAGTTTAGGTAACATCCATCTTTGTACAATGACAACATTATTTAACACAGTTTACGGAACATCCATTTTTGTACAATGACACCATTATTTAACACAATTTAGGGAATATCCATCTTTCTACAATGACAAACTTATTTTAACACAGTTGAGGGAACTTCCATCTTTCTACAATGACAAAATTATTTAACACAGTTTAGGTAACATCCATCTTTCTACAATGACAACATTGGTTTTTTAACACATTTTAGGGAACATCCATCTTCCTACAATGACAACATTATTTAACACAGTTTAGGTAACATCCATCTTTCTAAAATGACAGCATTATTTAACACATTTAAGGTAACATCCATCTTCTACATTGACAACCTTATTTAACACAGTTTAGATAACATCCATCTTTCTACAATGACAACATTATTTAACACAGTTTAGGGAACATACATCTTTCTACATTGACAACATTATTTAACACAGTTTAGGTAACATCCATCTTTCTAAAATGACAACCTTATTTAACACAGTTTAGGTAACATCCATCTTTCTACAATGACAACCTTATTTAACACAGTTTAGGGAACATCCATCTTTCTACAATGACAAAATTATTTAACACAGTTTAGGTAACAGCCATCTTTCTACAATGACAACATTATTTAACACAGTTTAGATAACATCCATCTTTCTACAATGACAACATTATTTAATACAGTTTAGGGAACATCCATTTTTCTACAATGACACCATTATTTAACAAAATTTAGGGAACATCCATCTTTCTACAATGACAACCTTATTTAACAGAGTTTAGGGAACATCCAGCTTTCTACAATGACAACATTATTTAACACAGTTTAGGTAACATCCATCTTTCTACAATGACAACATTATTTAACACAGTTTAGGGAACATCCATCGTTCTACAATGACAAACTTATTTAACACAGTTTAGGGAACATCCATCCTTCTACAGTGATAACATTATTTAACACAGTTTAGGTAACATCCATCTTTCTACAATGACAACATTATTTAACACAGTTTAGGAAATATACATATTTCTACATTGACTACATTATTTAACACAGTTTAGGTAACATTCATCTTTCTACAATGACAACGTTATTTAACACAGTTTAGGTAACATCCATCTTTCTAAAATGACAACCTTATTTAACACAGTTTAGGTAACATCCATCTTTCTACAATGACAGCATTATTTAACACATTTTAGGTAGCATCCACCTTTATACAATGACAACCTTATTTAACACAGTTTAGGTAACATCCATCTTTCTACAATGACAGCATTATTTAACACATTTTAGGTAGCATCCATCTTTCTACAATGACAACGTTATTTAACACAGTTTAGGTAACATCCATCTTTCTACATTGACAACATTATTTAACACAGTTTAGGGAACATCCAGCTTTCTACAATGACAACATTATTTAACACAGTTTAGGTAACATCCATCTTTCTACAATGATAACATTATTTTTTTAACACAGTTAAGGTAACATTCATCTTTCTACAATGACAACATTATTTTTTTAACACAGTTTAGGGAACATCCATCTTCCTACAATGACAACATTATTTAACACAGTTTAGGGAACATCCAGCTTTCTACAATGACAACATTATTTAACACAGTTTAGGTAACATCCATCTTTCTACAATGATAACATTATTTTTTTAACACAGTTAAGGTAACATTCATCTTTCTACAATGACAACATTATTTTTTTAACACAGTTTAGGGAACATCCATCTTCCTACAAAGACAACGTTATTTAACACAGTTTAGGTAACATCCATCTTTCTAAAATGACAACATTATTTAACAAAGTTTGAGGAACATCCATCTTCCTACAATGACAACGTTATTTAACACAGTTTAGGTAACATCCATCTTTCTAAAATGACAACCTTATTTAACACAGTTTAGGTAACATCCATCTTTCTACAATGACAACATTATTAAACACAATTTAGGGAACATCCATCTTTCTACAATGACAACATTATTTAACACAGTTTAGGTAACATCCATCTTTCAACAATGACAACCTAATTAAACACAGTTTAGGTAACATCCATCTTTCTACAATGACAACATTAACACAGTTTAGGGAACATCCATCCTTCTACAATGACAACATTATTTAACACAGTTTAGGTAACATCCATCTTTCTACAGTGACAACCTTATTTAACACAGTTTAGGTAACATCCATCTTTCTACAATGACAACCTTATTTAACACAGTTTAGGTAACATCCATCTTTCTACAATGACAGCATTATTTAACACATTTTAGGTAACATCCATCTTGTACATTGACAACCTTATTTAACACAGTTTAGGGAATATCAAGCTTTCTACAATGACTACATTATTTAACACAGTTTAGGTAACATCCATCGTTCTACAATGACAACATTATTTTTTAACACAGTTTAGGAAACATCCATCTTTCTAATGACAGCATTATTTAACACATTTTAGGTAACATCCATCTTCTACATTGACAACCTTATTTAACACAGTTTAGGGAATATCAAGCTTTCTACAATGACAACATTATTTAACACAGTTTAGGTAACATCCATCTTTCTACAATGACAATCTTATATAACACAGTTTAGGTAACATCCATCTTTCTAAAATGACAACCATATTTAACACAGTTTAGGTAACATCCATCTTTCTACAATGACAACATTATTTTTTAACACAGTTTAGGGAACATCCATCTTTCTATAATGACAAATTTATTTAACACAATTTAGGTGACATCCATCTTTCTACAATGACAACACTATTTAACACAGTTTGAGGAACATCCATCTTCCTACAATAACAACATTATTTAACACAGTTAATGTAACATCCATCTTTCTACAATGACAAAATTATTTAACACAGTTTAGGGAACATCCATCTTTCTAATGACAACATTTTTTTTTTAACACAGTTAATGTAACATCCATCTTTCTACAATGACATCATTATTTAACACAGTTTAGGTAACATCCATCTTTGTACAATGACAACATTATTTAACACAGTTTATGGAACATCCATTTTTGTACAATGACACCAGTATTTAACACAATTTAGGGAACATCCATCTTTCTACAATGACAACATTATTTTTTTAATACAGTTTAGGGAACATCCTTCTTTCTACAATGACAAACTTATTTTTAACACAGTTGAGGGAACTTCCATCTTTCTACAATGACAAAATTATTTAACACAGTTTAGGTAACATCCATCTTTCTACAATGACAACATTGGTGTTTTAACACAGTTTAGGGAACATCTATCTTTCTAATGACAACATTATTTTTTTAACAAAGTTTAGGTAACATCAGTCTTTCTACAATGACATCATTATTTAACACAGTTTAGGTAACATCCATCTTTCTACAATGACAACATTATTTAGCACAGTTTAGGTAACATCCATCTTTTTACAATGACAACACTATTTAACTCAGTTTAGGGAACATCAATCTTTCTACAATGACAACATTATTTAACACATTTTAGGGAACATTCATCTATCTACATTGACAACATTATTTAACACAGTTTAGGTAACATCCATCTTTCTACAATGACAACATTATTTAGCACAGTTTAGGTAACATCCATCTTTTTACAATGACAACACTATTTAACTCAGTTTAGGGAACATCAATCTTTCTACAATGACAACATTATTTAACACATTTTAGGGAACATTCATCTATCTACATTGACAACATTATTTAACACAGTTTAGGTAACATCCATCTTTCTACAATGACAACCTTATTTAACACAGTTTAGGTAACATCCATTTTTCTACAATGACACCATTATTTAACAAAATTTAGGGAACATCCATCTTTCTACAATGACAACCTCATTTAACAGAGTTTAGGTAACATCCATCTTTCTACATTGACAACATTATTTTTTAACACAGTTTAGGTAACATCCATCTTTCTACAATGACAACATTATTTAACACAGTTTAGGTAACATCCATCTTTCTACAATGACAACATTATTTAACACAGTTTAGGGAACATCCATCTTTCTACAATGACAACATTATTTAACACAGATTAGGTAACATCAATCTTTCTACATTGACGACATTATTTAACAGTTTAGGTAAGATCCATCTTTCAACAATGACAACCTTATTTAACACAGTTTAGGTAACATCCATCTTTCTACATTGACAACCTTATTTAACACAGTTTAGGCAATATCCAGCTTTCTACAATGACTACATTACTTAACACAGTTTAGGCAACATCCATCTTTCTGCAGTGACAACCTTATTTAACACAGTTTAGGGAACATGCATCTTTCAACATTGACAACATTATTTAACACAGTTTAGGGACCATCCATCATTCTACAACCACAACCTTATTTAACACAGTTTAGGTAACATTCATCTTTCAACAATGACAATCTTATTTAACACAGTTTAGGTAAATTCCATCTTTCTACATTGACAACATCGTTTAACACAGTTTAGGTAACATCCATCTTTCTACATTGATAACATTATTTAAAACAATTTAGGTAACATCCATCTTTCTACATTGACAATATTATTTAACACAGTTTAGGTAACATACATCATTCTACAATGACAACCTTATTTAACACAGTTGAGGTAACATCCAGCTTTCTAAAATGACAAAGTTATTTAACACAGTTTAGGTAACATCCATCTTTTTACAATGACAGCATTATTTAACACAGTTTAGGTAACATCCATCTTTCTACAATGACAACATCATTTAACACAGTTTAGGGAACATCCACCTGTCTACAATGACAACCTTATTTAACACAGTATATGTAACATCCTTCTTTCTACAATGACAACATTATTTAACACAGTTTAAGGATAAATCTTTCTACAATAGGAACATTATTTAACACAGTTTATGTAACATCCATCTTTCTACAATGAAAACATTATTTAACACAGTTTAGGTAACATCCATCTTTCTACATTGACAACATTATTTAATAGTTTAGGTAAGATCCATCTTTCTACAATGACAACTTTTATTTAACACAGTTTTAGGTAAGATCCATCTTTCTACAATGACAACCTTATTTAACACAGTTTAGGTAGCATCCATCTTTCAACAATGACAACCTTATTTAACACAGTTTAGGGACCATAAAGTTTTGTACAATAACAACCTTATTTAACACAGTTTAGGTAACACGCATCTTTCTGCATTGACAACATTATTTAACACAGTTTAGGTAACATCCATCTTTCTACATTGACAACATTATTTAACACAGTTTAGGTAAGATCCATCTTTCTACAATGACAACCTTATTTAACACAGTTTGGGTAACATCCAGCTTTCTAACATGACAACCTTATTTAACACAGTTTAGGTAACACCCATCTTTCTACATTGACAACATTATTTAAATGTTTAGGTAACACGCATCTTTCTGCATTGACAACATTATTTAACACAGTTTAGGTAACATCCATCTTTCTACATTGACAACATTATTTAATAGTTTAGGTAACATCCATCTTTCTACATTGACAACATTATTTAACACAGTTTAGGTAAGATCCATCTTTCTACAATGACAACCTTATTTAACACAGTTTAGGTAACATCCAGCTTTCTAACATGACAACCTTATTTAACACAGTTTAGGTAACACCCATCTTTCTACATTGACAACATTATTTAACTGTTTAGGTAACATCCACCTTTCTACAATGACAACATTATTTAAAACAGTTTAAGGATAAATCTTTCTACAATGGCAACCTTATTTAACACAGTTTATGTAACATCCATCTTTCTACAATTAAAACATTATTTAACACATTTTAGGTAACATCCATCTTTCTACATTGACAACATTATTAAATAGTTTAGGTAAGATCCATCTTTCTACAATGACAACTTTATTTAACACAGTTTAGGTAAGATCCATCTTTCTACAATGACAACCTTATTTAACACAGTTTAGGTAACATCCATCTTTCAACAATGACAACATTATTTAACACAGTTTAGCGATGATAAAGTTTTGTACAATAACAACCTTATTTAACACAGTTTAGGTAACACGCATCTTTCTGCATTGACAACATTATTTAACACAGTTTAGGTAACATCCATCTTTCTACATTGACAACATTATTTAATAGTTTAGGTAACATCCATCTTTCTACATTGACAACATTATTTAACACAGTTTAGGTAAGATCCATCTTCCTACAATGACAACCTTATTTAACACAGTTTAGGTAACATCCAGCTTTCTAACATGACAACCTTATCTAACACAGTTTAGGTAACACCCATCTTTCTACATTGACAACATTATTTAACTGTTTAGGTAACACGCATCTTTCTGCATTGACAACATTATTTAACACAGTTTAGGTAACATCCATCTTTCTACATTGACAACATTATTTAATAGTTTAGGTAACATCCATCTTTCTACATTGACAACATTATTTAACACAGTTTATGTAAGATCCATCTTTCTACAATGACAACCTTATTTAACACAGTTTAGGTAACATCCAGCTTTCTAACATGACAACCTTATTTAACACAGTTTAGGTAACACCCATCTTTCTACATTGACAACATTATTTAACTGTTTAGGTAACATCCACTTTTCTACAATGACAGCATTATTTAACACAGTTCAGGTAACATCCATTTTTCTACAATGACAACATTATTTAACACAGTTTAGGTAACATCCATCTTTCTACATTGACAACCTTATTTAACATAATTTAGGGAAAATCCATCTTTCTACATTGACAACATTATTTAACACAGTTTAGGTAACATCCATCTTTCTACATTGACAACCTTATTTAACACAGTTTAGGTAACATCCAGCTTTCTACAATGACAACATTATTTAACACAGTTTAGGGAACATCCATCTTTCTACAATAACAACCTTATTTAACACAGTTTAGGTAACACGCATCTTTCTGCATTGACAACATTATTTAACACAGTTTAGGTAACATCCATCTTTCTACATTGACAACATTATTTAACACAGTTTAGGTAAGATCCATCTTTCTACAATGACAACCTTATTTAACACAGTTTAGGTAACATCCAGCTTTCTAACATGACAACCTTATTTAACACAGTTTAGGTAACACCCATCTTTCTACATTGACAACATTATTTAAATGTCTAGGTAACACGCATCTTTCTGCATTGACAACATTATTTAACACAGTTTAGGTAACATCCATCTTTCTACATTGACAACATTATTTAATAGTTTAGGTAACATCCATCTTTCTACATTGACAACATTATTTAACACAGTTTAGGTAAGATCCATCTTTCTACAATGACAACCTTAATTAACACAGTTTAGGTAACATCCAGCTTTCTAACATGACAACCTTATTTAACACAGTTTAGGTAACACCCATCTTTCTACATTGACAACATTATTTAACTGTTTAGGTAACATCCACCTTTCTACAATGACAACATTATTTAAAACAGTTTAAGGATAAATCTTTCTACAATGGCAACCTTATTTAACACAGTTGATGTAACATCCATCTTTCTACAATTAAAACATTATTTAACACATTTTAGGTAACATCCATCTTTCTACATTGACAACATTATTTAATAGTTTAGGTAAGATCCATCTTTCTACAATGACAACTTTATTTAACACAGTTTAGGTAAGATCCATCTTTCTACAATGACAACCTTATTTAACACAGTTTAGGTAACATCCATCTTTCAACAATGACAACCTTATTTAACACAGTTTAGCGATGATAAAGTTTTGTACAATAACAACCTTATTTAACACAGTTTAGGTAACACGCATCTTTCTGCATTGACAACCTTATTTAACACAGTTTAGGTAACATCCATCTTTCTACATTGACAACATTATTTAATAGTTTAGGTAACATCCATCTTTCTACATTGACAACATTATTTAACACAGTTTAGGTAAGATCCATCTTTCTACAATGACAACCTTATTTAACACAGTTTAGGTAACATCCAGCTTTCTAACATGACAACCTTATCTAACACAGTTTAGGTAACACCCATCTTTCTACATTGACAACATTATTTAACTGTTTAGGTAACACGCATCTTTCTGCATTGACAACATTATTTAACACAGTTTAGGTAACATCCATCTTTCTACATTGACAACATTATTTAATAGTTTAGGTAACATCCATCTTTCTACATTGACAACATTATTTAACACAGTTTATGTAAGATCCATCTTTCTACAATGACAACCTTATTTAACACAGTTTAGGTAACATCCAGCTTTCTAACATGACAACCTTATTTAACACAGTTTAGGTAACACCCATCTTTCTACATTGACAACATTATTTAACTGTTTAGGTAACATCCACTTTTCTACAATGACAGCATTATTTAACACAGTTCAGGTAACATCCATTTTTCTACAATGACAACATTATTTAACACAGTTTAGGTAACATCCATCTTTCTACATTGACAACCTTATTTAACATAATTTAGGGAAAATCCATCTTTCTACATTGACAACATTATTTAACACAGTTTAGGTAACATCCATCTTTCTACATTGACAACCTTATTTAACACAGTTTAGGTAACATCCAGCTTTCTACAATGACAACATTATTTAACACAGTTTAGGGAACATCCATCTTTCTACAATAACAACCTTATTTAACACAGTTTAGGTAACATCCATCTTTCTACATTGACAACATTATTTAACAGTTTAGGTAAGATGCATCTTTCTACAATGACAACCTTATTTAACACAGTTTAGGTAATATCCATCTTTCTACAATGACAACATTATTTAACACAGTTTAGGGAACACCCATCTTTCTACAATGACAACATTATTTAACACAGTTTAGGTAACATCCATCTTTCTACATTGACAATCTTATTTATAACACAGTTTAGGTTACATCCATCTTTCTACAATGACAACATTATTTAACACAGTTTAGGGAACATCCATCTTTCTACAATGACAACATTATTTAACACAGTTTAGGTAACACCCATCTTTCTAGATTGACAACATTATTTAACAGTTTAGGTAAGATCCATCTTTCTACAATGACAACCTTATTTAACACAGTTTAGGTAACATCCATCTTGAAACAATGACAACATTATTTAACACAGTTTAGGGAACATAATTGAATTGAATTGAATATTGTTTAACGGCTCATCAACACAGTATAGATTATTTAGAGCCGCCCCAGAGAGAGGGGAAGGATACATAGGAATCCGGAAACCTGCCCTACTCTTATTATCAAATAGATTCCTATGGTCCTTAAACGTGCTCGGAGGATAGACCGATTCACGGGACCGCCCGGTTTACATCCCCATCCGACGGACGAGGCTAAGGGAAAGTGTCTTGCCCAAGAACACACCGACGGAACACAGTGGCACCATGGAGGATTGAACCCGGGGCCTCCGGTTACAAATCCGCTGCGCTACCGACTGCGCCACGCCAGCCCTCTTAGGGAACATAAAGCTTTCTACAATGACAACATTATTTAACACAGTTTAGGTAACACCCATCTTTCTACATTGACAACATTATTTAACAGTTTAGGTAACATCCATCTTTCTACAATGACAGGATTATTTAACACAATTTAGGTAACATGCATCTTTCTACAATGACAATATTATTTAACACAGTTTAGTTAACATCCATCTTTCTACAATGATAACCTTATTTAACAGTTTAGGTAACATCCATATTTCTACAATGACAACCTTATTTAACACAATTTAGGTAACATGCATCTTTCTACAATGACAACATTATTTAACACAGTTTAGGTAACATCCAGCTTTCTAACATGACAATCTTATTTAACACAGTTTAGGTAACACCCATCTTTCTACATTGACAACATTATTCAACAGTTTAGGTAACATCCACCTTTCTACAATGAAAACATTATTTAACACAGTTTAGGTAACATCCATCTTTCTACATTGACAACATTATTTAATAGTTTAGGTAAGATCCATATTTCTACAATGACAACTTTATTTAACACAGTTTAGGTATGATCCATCTTTCTACAATGACAACCTTATTTAACACAGTTTAGGTAACATCCATCTTTCAACAATGACAACCTTATTTAACACAGTTTAGCGACGATAAAGTTTTGTACAATAACAACCTTATTTAACACAGTTTAGGTCACACGCATCTTTCTGCATTGACAACATTATTTAACACAGTTTAGGTAACATCCATCTTTCTACATTGACAACATTATTTAATAGTTTAGGTAACATCCATCTTTCTACATTGACAACATTATTTAACACAGTTTAGGTAAGATCCATCTTTCTACAATGACAACCTTATTTAACACAGTTTAGGTAACATCCAGCTTTCTAACATGACAACCTTATTTAACACAGTTTAGGTAACACCCATCTTCCTACATTGACAACATTATTTAACTGTTTAGGTAACATCCACCTTTCTACAATGACAACACTATTTAACACAGTTTAGGTACATCCATCTTTCTACAATGACAACATTATTTAACACAGTTTAGGTAACATCCATCTTTCTACATTGACAACCTTATCTAACACAATTTAGGGAAAATCCATCTTTCTACATTGACAACATTATTTAACACAGCTTAGGTAACATCCATCTTTCTACATTGACAATCTTATTTAACACAGTTTAGGTAACATCCAGCTTTCTACAATGACAACATTATTTAACACAATTTAGGTAACATCCATCTTTCTACAATGAAAACATTATTTAACACAGTTTAGGTAACATCCATCTTTCTACATTGACAACATTATTTAATAGTTTAGGTAAGATCCATCTTTCTACAATGACAACTTTATTTAACACAGTTTAGGTAAGATCCATCGTTCTACAATGACAACCTTATTTAACACAGTTTAGGTAACATCCAGCTTTCCAACATGACAACCTTATTTAACACAGTTTAGGTAACACCCATCTTTCTACATTGACAACATTATTTAACTGTTTAGGTAACACGCATCTTTCTGCATTGACAACATTATTTAACACAGTTTAGGTAACATCCATATTTCTACATTGACAACATTATTTAATAGTTTAGGTAACATCCATCTTTCTACATTGACAACATTATTTAACAGAGTTTATGTAAGATCTATCTTTCTACAATGACAACCTTATTTAACACAGTTTAGGTAACACCCATCTTTCTACATTGACAACATTATTTAACTGTTTAGGTAACATCCACCTTTCTACAATGACAGCATTATTTAACACCGTTTAGGTAACATCCATCTTTCTACAATGACAACATTATTTAACACAGTTTAGGTAACATCCATCTTTCTACATTGACAACCTTATTTAACACAATTTAGGGAAAATCCATCTTTCTACATTGACAACATTATTTAACACAGTTTAGGTAACATCCATCTTTCTACATTGACAATCTTATTTAACACAGTTTAGGTAACATCCAGCTTTCTACAATGACAACATTATTTAACACAGTTTAGGTAACATCCATCTTTCTACATTGACAACATTATTTAACAGTTTAGGTAAGATGCATCTTTCTACAATGACAACCTTATTTAACACAGTTTAGGTAACATCCATCTTACTACAATGACAACATTATTTAACACAGTTTAGGGACCACCCATCTTTCTACAATGACAACATTATTTAACAGAGTTTAGGTAACATCCATCTTTCTACATTGACAATCTTATATAACACAGTTTAGGTAACATCCATCTTTCTACAATGACAACATTATTTAACACAGTTTAGGTAACATCCATCTTTCTACAATGACAACATTATTTAACACAGTTTAGGTAACATCCATCTTTCTACATTGATAATCTTATTTAACACAGTTTAGGGAACATCCATCTTTCTACAATGACAACATTATTTAACACAGTTTAGGTAACATCTATCTTTCTACAATAAAAACATTAGTTAACACAGTTTAGGTAACATCCATCCTTCTACAATGACAACATTATTTAACACAGTTTAGGGAACATCCATCTTTCTACAATGACAACATTATTTAACACAGTTTAGGTAACATCCATCTTTCTACAATGACAACATTAGTTAACACAGTTTAGGTAACATCCATCTTTCTACAATGACAACATTAGTTAACACAGTTTAGGGAACACCCATCCTTCTACAATGACAACATTATTTAACACAGTTTAGGGAACATCCATCTTTCTACAATGACAACATTATTTAACACAGTTTAGGTAACATCCATCTTTCTACAATGACAACATTATTTAACACAGTTTAGGTAACTTCCATCTTTCTACATTGACAATCTTATTTAACACAGTTTAGGGAACATCCATCTTTCTACAATGACAACATTATTTAACACAGTTTAGGGAACATCCATCTTTCTACAATGACAACATTATTTAACACAGTTTAGGGAACACCCATCTTTCTACAATGACAACATTATTTAACAGAGTTTAGGTAACATCCATCTTTCTACATTGACAATCTTATATAACACAGTTTAGGTAACATCCATCTTTCTACAATGACAACATTATTTAACACAGTTTAGGTAACATCCATCTTTCTACAATGACACCATTATTTAACACAATTTAGGTAACATCCATCTTTCTACAATGACAGCATTATTTAACACAGTTTAGGGAACATCCATCTTTCTACAATGACAACCTTATTTAACACAGTTTAGGTAACATCCATCTTTCTAAAATGACAACATTATTTAACACAGTTTAGGTAACATCCATCTTTCTACAGTTAGGTAATATCCATCTTTCTACAATGACAACCTTATTTAACACAGTTTAGGTAACATCCATCTTTCTAAAATGACAACCTTATTTAACACAGATTAGGTAACATCCATCTTTCTAAGGTGACAACCTTATTTAACACAGTTTAGGTAGCATTCATCTTTCTACAATGACAACATTATTTAACAGAGTTTCGGTAACATCCATCTTTCAACAATGACAACCTTATTTAACACAGTTTAGGTAACATCCATCTTTCTACAATGACAACCTTATTTAACAAAGTTTAGGTAACATCCATCTTTCTACAATGACAACCTTATTTAACACAGTTTAGGTAACATCCATCTTTCTAAAATGACAACATTATTTAACACAGTTTAGGTAACATCCATCTTTCTACAGTTAGGTTACATCCATCTTTCTACAATGACAACCTTATTTAACACAGTTTAGGTAACATCCATCTTTCTACAATGACAACCTTATTTAACACAGTTTAGGTAACATCCATCTTTCTAAGGTGACAACATTATTTAACACAGTTTAGGTAACATCCATCTTTCTACAGTTAGGTTACATCCATCTTTCTACAATGACAACCTTATTTAACACAGTTTAGGTAACATCCATCTTTCTAAGGTGACAACCTTATTTAACACAGTTTAGGTAGCATTCATTTTTCTACAATGACAACATTATTTAACAGAGTTTCGGTAACATCCATCTTTCAACAATGACAACATTATTAAACAGAGTTTCGGTAACATCCATCTTTCAACAATGGCAACCTTATTTAACACAGTTTAGGTAACATCCATCTTTCTACAATGACAACATTATTTAACACAGTTTAGGTAACATCCATCTTTCTACAATGACAACCTTATTTAACACAGTTTAGGTAACATCCATCTTTCTAAAATGACAACATTATTTAACACAGTTTAGGTAACATCCATCTTTCTACAGTTAGTTAACATCCATCTTTCTACAATGATAACCTTATTTAACACAGTTTAGGTAACATCCATCTTTCTAAAATGACAACCTTATTTAACACAGTTTAGGTAACATCCATCTTTCAACAATGACAACATTATTTAACAGAGTTTCGGTAACATCCATCTTTCAACAATGACAACATTATTTAACAGAGTTTCGGTAACATCCATCTTTCAACAATGATAACCTTATTTAACACAGTTTAGGTAACATCCATCTTTCTACAATGACAATCTTATATAACACAGTTTAGGGACCATAAAGTTTCAAATAACCAAAATCAACTGTATAGGTAACATTCATCATTCTACAATGACATATAACGCATCGTAGGTGACATCCATATTTCTACATTGACAATCTTATACAACACAGTTTAGGTAACATCATTCTACATTGATAATCTGATACAAGAGGCCCAAGAGGGCCTTATCGCTCTACGACTATATGGAGTATTTGATCGGGAACACGACAACATGTGCAACTAGGCTTGGTACTGATCATTTTCACCAAGTTTCACAGAAATCCAACAGGGGTTCTGTAAAAACTGTCTGGAAGTTTGTGTATATTAGGCCATAACTCATTCAACCAGAACACAGTGATGATAGGTGCAACTAGGCTTGGCACTCATCATCCAGGTCATTGAAATTCAGCCAGGAGTTCCGAAGAGACTAGTCTGGATAAAGTTTGTGTATCACAACCTTTAAAGAGCTATAACTCCCCAAAAATCATTCAACTAGAATACGGCGATGACATGCACAACTAGGCCTGGTACTGATCATCCCTGCAAAGCTTCACTGAAATCCAGTGAGGGATTCAGGATTCAACGTAGTCCGTACACAATTTATGTATTAAAACCTTTAAAGGGCCATAACTCAGCCAAAAATCAATCAACCAAAATATGGCGAAGACATGCATAACTAGGCTTGGTACTGATCATTCCTGCAAAGTCCAGCAAAGGGTTCACGAGAAATAGTCCAGATTAAGTTTGTGTAGTAGAATATTTAAAGGGGCCATAACTCAGCCAAAAACCATGCAAGCAGAACATAGTGATGATATGCACCACTAGGTTTTGTACTCATCATTCCTGCAAAGTTTTGCTGAAATCCGGCTAGGGGTTACGGAAAAAAGTTCGGACAAAGTTTGTGTATTAAAACCTTTAAAGGGCCATAATTCTGCCAAAAATCATTCAATCGGAACATGGTGAGATATACATAGACTTGGTACTGATCATCCCTCCAAAGTTTCATTAAAATCTGGGCAAATGAAAGCCCTATCTTCTTAATGAGGCAAAATACAGCATTTTTAACTAAATCAAGGGCCATAACTCCGGTGTTACTAATACGATTTGGCTGGTTTTCCGTTCCAAGGCGGTAGCCCTAATGTCAACCCTTTTGTGTTTGTGATGTCGTCTGCATTTATTATTACTTTTGATTTCTTGTTGGTCTGTTTGTGTGTTTGTTTCTGTGTTTTGTGGTTGACTGTCCTCCTTGAATGCTACTTTCCCCGTCCGATCTTTTTATATTACTTCCTGTCCGTGTGGTTCCCCGGGGGCCCCCGTTTAGTCACGGGGCAAAGAATAGCGCTACTGCAGATCCCTTTGGAGGGGTAGGCAGAGGGGTAGAATCCCCCCAAATTCATGTTCATTTTATCATTTTTTGTTCATGTTCATTAAAGGTCTTCATCATGATCCCTGCATTGTTTCAGGTGCTATCTCGCTCGCATCAAAAGAGCAGTGGCAGAAAAACAATAATGTGGCTCCAGCGTAAATGGAGTTTCTACGACAGAATTTGCAGCAACTCTGCAGTTCAGGGTGAGAAGGTTCTAGGCCCATTTTCCATATTTTATCTCGATGTACATGGAAGATGAGCCTGGCATGTTCATGCCTGTTAGGCGCCATATAACCTTTCATGTGTTGGTACGCCTTAAAACCCCAATTCAATTCAATTATATTTCTTCAAACTTATCTGAGCTTACATCGATATCAACAATCTGTTAAGTTTGGTAAAGATAAAATAATAAATGAATTGAATTGAATTGAATGTTGTTTAACGGCTCATCAACACAGTATAGGTTATTTAAAGCCGCCCCAGAGAGAGGGGAAGGATACATAGGAATCCGGGAACCTGCCTACTCTTATTATCGAATAGATTCCTATGGTTCTTTAACGTGCTCTGAGGATAGACCGATACACGGGACCGCCCGGTAAACGACCCCATCCGACGTACGGGGCTAAGGGAAAGTGATAATAAATGATGGTTCTAGAGTGTTCACAAGGCAGAATATAGCTTTTTTCAGAAAAACAAGGGCCATAACTCAACTGT
>JAWPHD010020581.1:0-31258 GCA_037043455.1 Cyrtodaria siliqua | reverse complement strand
TAACACTATTGGCAGAAGAGGGTATAAAGTTAAAAAAATAAATAAACCTACAAAATATATATTGAAACAAAGACACAGTGTTTCTTTCACCGGGTCATTTAAATTTATATGCTGAATCTCTTTTAGCAATCTTTGAAAAAGACGGCTACATTATATTAGAGCCGTCAGCTCTTGACTGATTCACGTAAGGACGCATGCTTTCTAATTCTAACAGCTAAACAATCACAGTGTATATAAAGATCTAAGACTATATACCTTTCTACAATTTAGCATACGTATACCTTGATGAAGTGCTAAGATAACAGATCAAAAACTTTTTATGTTACCTCATTTATTAATTTACTCCTCAACGCCGGTTAAATCGGCGAATAAAACTTGCTCGGAGACGGCGGGGCTAGGCTATTTCTCATTGTTTGTAATATTGTTGGTACCGCTCTTTTTTTTAATCGGCATGGCCATTTTGTTCTCCAAATTCAACGAAAAAGAAACCAAAAGGATGGACTTCCCTACGAATCCAACTCAAACTACAAACTCGCGCGTCTTTCGAAGGTTCTCACTTTTTTTTGAGGAGACGGGCAATTTTCGTCGGCAAACGGTCCACTCACACTATTTAACCTGATTTAAAACACGAAAGCAATTGATATTATTATATTGTCCTTTTGTATGTACACGTTTGCAACCAGCAACAGTACACGGCATTTTTAACACGTACAATAAAACCGTAATCCTACATAGACAATGCCAGACTTAATGCGGAGCCGCTAATCGCTTATTACCAATGACGTCACAGTTCTCGTGACACTTACCTGGTCTTCAAAAAGGGGCGAAACTCGGAGCGTGTGCGCGATGATGTATAATTAGCTACTGTGACAAAACGGGACAACCAATAATTTGAACAGATTGTATATTATATACATATATTTCAGAATATATGCTCAAAAGACACGCTATATTTCACCTTTAACAATTATTTTAAACGTACTTAGACACGTTTGAATAATGCATTACATGCATCAATCATATAACTAACAAAGGATGAAGTTACACTGAAAATAAATCGATGTTGGGTGAGCTTTATTTAATGTACATAATCTCGATGTTAATCAATGATCAGCATCCATACACAGAATCGATCGCAAGGACTTTAAAGAGACAAGGTAATCTTGAACCGTTTAAAACTAGCGACGACCCGTTAGTTTTCTCTACATAACTTACATATGTGTAATCATTAATATTATTTATTAGAAATAATCCAAAGCAAACTGTTGATTACTATTGCACCGATAATATATTTAAACATTTTTTATAGAATTAAGAAGAAATCTCAAAATTGTATTTAATTATATGTAAGCAGGCTTAAAGTCAAAAATGATAACGGATAAATCGAGGTGCTATAGTCAAAATGATAACGGATAATCGAGGTGCTATAAGTCAAAATGATAACGGATAAATCGAGGTTGCTATAGTCAAAATGGATAACGGATAAATCGAGGTGCTATAGTCAAAATGATAACGGATAAATCGAGGTGCTATAGTCGTCAAAATGATAACGGATAAATCGAGGTGCTATAGTCAAAAATGATAAACGGAGAAAGATCGAGGTGCTACTTTCAACGCATTATCGATATCAAACTTCAAGATTGCCATTTGTCCCCTTTAAAACCAATATATCGTTGTTTATTGTTTCTAACATCTTCTTCTTCTTCTTCTTCTTCTTCTTCTCTTCTCTGTTTTTGGTATGTGAAACTCACAACGTTGGAGTACTCTATGATTGCTGCTGCACAGGGTTTTAATAAAAACAGTTAAAATAAAGAATCCCCTATTACCAGCTACTCTATCCACCCGTAAGTTGCAGGGACGAAGAGAAATAAAAAAGACAAAAGGAAAAATAAAATCTATGCAAAGAATGCAGCCCTTATTGCAAGTTTACCAAGGCAGTTATCATAGTTTTCATATATGTGTCTTACATTAACACTATTCTAGGTTTTTTAACATTGCCATACACATTAGCCTACATGTTCATATTTTCTTAAATATTAAAGTGCAACGAGTTCTCAATAACACTTAACTAGGATTCGAGCCAAAACGTGGTTAGTAAATAATAAAACTTCAACAAGTAAAACAAAAAATCAATTGCAAACGTTGTCTCATCAATTTATCTGTTTTAATTGTGTGATGGTGGAGTTGTTATTTTTAAAATAATGGTGTAAAACCTACTCCAGGCAACAGAGTCTGCACATACGGCAATTGAGCTTGAACTCAACACATACTAGACATTTTATCTGCCCATGAATAGTACATCATCCCCTCTTGCGACAAGTTTCAGCTGCGCGACAGTGCAGTACTGTATACTCCCCCATTCGTTGCGAAGGGGATGGGATTAGCGTGGTATTTTTAGAGTTTCCGTAACATGTGTTGGCATTTCTGTGGCAAAGTCCCATGCTTTTCCTTTGTAAAAAAGACACAATCCGGAATCTGTACGGCGTTCCTCTAGAGACTTCCAACCTATTACGGAGCATTGCTTGTAATGCTAGGCATAATAAGAATACTTCCCCCAGTGTCCAACGAGCCGCTCTGCTCTGCACCTGCTTTGCCTTGGTGATGTAAACAGGGGAGGAATATTCAGGACGAGCACATGTGTGCTGATATTTTGCTATTTCTGTTCATATGGCTTGTTTGAGTCTGATGGTTCCTTATACCATGGGTTTTTAGACGTAGAGGGTGATGTTGGGTGAAAAACGGACTGGAATAACATGTTGAGCATGTTCAATTACTTATCTCTTTTCTCCCGTATTTTCTGTTAAAAAGCATGTCTTTCCTTTATGAATGGTTCTATTCCCATAGAATCTTTTTTAGCATTGTTCGCGAGAGAGTACATTTTTTGTGTAGTGACAATTGACGTTTTTTAAAAAATTGTTGGGACCACCTAGAAAATGGATAAACTATGATATCATTGGAAAGTATAAACCCTCTCCAACAAGGATCAGTTGAAATTACTTGCGCAAAGTGGTACGATTTTTGGCAGTCAAACGGTTAAAATACATGACCCTGCATAAACCACAAAAAAAAATGTTTTAAACATAAATCACCAAAAGAGATGAATGAACAAACTCTAAAGCAATCTTTTGCAAAAAAATGTGTTCTGTATTTTGTTTTCAACTTCCAATAGAAAAAAATATTTCATATATGTCACTTATTTTTGGAAACAGACGCGATAAATGGATGCATAAAGGGAGATAATAAAATTAAAAAATGATTAAACATATGCAGTTTTCGCTTTTTATCGTAAACCACTGGTGGATTGATATCAAATGAAGTATTAAGCCTTACTGATTACAATCCTGCATCTAACATGTGTTTTAAAATACATTAATTTAAAGAAAACGTTTTCTAAAACGAGTTATGGTGAAACCAAAACACACCTGGAAATCAGTTTTATGAAGATTTATTATGTTTCTAAATTTAATATTTGTGTTTGCATTAACAAGTTTAAATTTAACTATGTTTTAATATATTCGTTATGAATTGCCTACATTAAGCTTTAAAGATGGATATCAGTGTAATTTAACTATTTAGTTTTTTAACTCGCACAAAAATATGTGTATTTTTTGAATACGTATTGTAAGGAAAAAAAATCAAACATTTAAAAAAAAAACACATTTTTATTTTAAAGCAAACGAGATACATAAAGATATAGTATTAGTTACAATTCGATTGTATTAGCATGTTTAAGGCTTCACTTAAAATATATCTGTGTAACATACACATAGTATAATCCATATTTGATACACTCTGTATTAATTTCTTTTTTATGCATATACCGTTTATATAGCAACACGTTGTGACATTTGTTGATGTGTTTTAATTTGCCTTATACTCACTTATCGTCTATAAAATTCAGAAATATAAAGCACTTGAATTATTTATCTCATCTGTAATCTATATCTTCATTATAATCCAACATGGTTGTCAAAGAAAACAACCATTGCTATTTGTCTTTTTGTTAAATAAAGTTCCCACGTATATCCATGGTTTGTGCCAAATGTTATCCATTACTTTCGTTCACATCTACTTAACACTGTATTATCGAATGTGGTGACCAAGTGGATAAACACGTTCAACTCTGAATCCGGATATCACGGGTCTGAGACTCACTGGTGCCACGCGAATACTTCGGTGTCCTCGGGCAGACTCTAGCCTCGTCCGTCGGACGGTAGTGTTAACAGGACTGTCATTGTATCGGAGTCTATCCTTCGAGCACTTTAAAGAGCCATAATAATATATTCGATAGTAAGCGTAATACACATTTTCGCTAAACTGTTCCAATGCGATACCAAGGTGTCAGCCCTTTTATATGTATAGTTTCACATACTTTTCTTCTATATAGCCTTGTAAGTTGTTTGTTTCAAATTTGTGAATTTCCTGTTCGACTTTTATACCTTCTTTTGAGGTTAAGTTCACTTTTTATACTTATGATGTGTGAACTATATCTTTGTCCATATATTTCCACCAATGGCAACTTTTTACAGTATACAGGAATACATATTATATCTTCCATTGTGATTTTAATCTTTTGCATTGCTAAAGTGTTATGTTTTGTTCTTAAAGCTACAGAGTCCCTATATCAATCGATTTCTTCTTTGTAGGCGTGTCTTTATTTGTAACTTCATGTTCACCAGCTCATGTCGAAATCGGGTATTTAAGCGAGCAAATATAGCGAAGGAAATCATTTACTGTGTATACATCGACCAGTGCACATCGTACCTATACACAGGTAACAGTAATTTTTACAAAAAAAAAAGTTAGCTTCTTTCGGGGCTCGAACACACGACCTTCTGATTTCAAGTCCTGTGCTCTATCCGCTGAACTACAACTCTACTTGAGAAAATAGTATACTAACTACCATATATTATGAGGCAAAATAACTTAACATATTTGAACGCAGCTAATGATGGATCAATAAATATGCAGTCCATATTGTCGCACGTGTAAATTAACATTGCCTGCTGTAATACTGTATCTTATCAATATGAAACTAATACTTCGCCTCAAATCAACCATATCTAGCGCTTGATGAGTTTGTGTGCGCGCTCTTATTATTACGTAATGCCTATTTAGTGTTAAAAATGCTACAAAATACCAATAAATAGCAGTGGTCTAGAGGTTCAGCGTACATCTTTCAAATCTTACAAGTGCAAGGCTGTGGTTCAAATCCCGTTCCGGACAACTATTTTTTTTTATCACATATATTCTGGAGCCGTATATTTATCGATGTTACCTGTACGGAATCTAAATAAAAATGTGAAATTTTACGTATCGATTTCTCCTTATATACCGACTTTTGGGGTGTTCGTCGATTTGAAACTACTTCACACGTGACTCATTCATATTCATGAGTTATTACCAGTTAAAATAGGGATTGTACAGCTTTAAGTTACATTTCCACTTCACTATGCACGACAATGTTAAGTTCTCCTTGATATTTTCCTACTACGATAGCATCAGTGTACTGGGCTTGGGTTAACTTTGTCACACAAGTGTTCGTCTGATTTACACTTACAACGCTCAACTAGAGCCAGTCGATGAAAGCCATCACAAAACATCCGTATTTTCGATATTTCAATGATACCTCAAGTCCAGACCCTGACATTGATGGTGAAGGTCAAATTTCAGAACTGCATTGACATCCTCTCATCCTCAACACGCTTCATACTCAGTTTCAGCTTATTACCTTGAACGGTCTAGAAGGATTTCCGTGCCATTTTCAGGCAAAACACTTAGTCCTGACCTTGACCTTGAAGATGAAGATCAAATTTCAGACCTTTAGTGACAACCTCATCTTCAACAAGCTTCCCATAACGTTTCAGCTTCTTACCTCGAATGGTCTAGAAGGATTTCCGTCCAAAAGTATTTTTTTGAAGAAAAAAATGAGTTGTGAACTTAGACGGTCAAGGTCAATAACTACTGATGGAAGCAACAAACACAAACAAGAGATACAAGTAGCAGACTCGGTTTTATTGATTCTGTTCATGAGAGGTAATGTAAAGTGCAACACCTCTCACGCCTCCTAAAACTGGTTTAAGCGATATTCTACTTTAAAGCCACAAATATTGGGCTTGATGATCCCAAAGGATGAGTAAGTAATAACACTACTAAATTGTAGTCTTTTTACGGCCGCCACACAGTACTAAATAAATGCAAGTGTGAATGTCAATAAATACTGAACAGGGGATCTCTTGGAAGCAAGAATCATAAACAAAAGATAAAAATAGCAGACTTATCTTAAATGAAAACCTTTTGACCTAATCAAAATGTCTGTAAAGACGGATTTTTAATATCTGGAACCGATCAGGAGTAGTTCCGTCCACAAGGTTGTGACGGATGGGCTGACAGAGTGACAGACGGACTGCTTCAAAAACAATATATCCGATTTCTTCCAAAAAATGCGGTTATCATGAATGACATGTTGTTTCTTATGCAAGCGTATGATGCTGTGGAACATGACCGTTTACAGCTGCAAATGCATGATGTGTAATAAGAAGATCTGATGCCATTTCTCCCAAAAAATACGTCTGTTTCAATCCGTTATCACTCATTTCCCATCCATGTCTAACAAAAACCTCAGGCTCTTTTGAATTATCGGCATTCATCCTTAGTGTTGCTTGAGTCGATGCATGTCTTACAGGGAGCTTAAAACTGCCTTCACATCATGGTGGAAGCTTTGCTAAACAGATAAATTGTAATCCGACAACTTCATTCATAGTTTATCTAAACTATGGTGAAACACTGCACAATATCCCTTTGGATCTTACAAAAATGGCTGCTGAAGACCTTTTTCAAAAGCCCTATCACAGCCCGAGCATTTCCAAAAGGTATACAGGTAACTATCTTGCGTAGTTAGAATGTTTTATGCTGTCGAAATAAGACAGCATACTTGCCTGCGTCGCGAGATGTAATATTCAATCACCCGATCTTTTCGGCCTAATGCTGATTAACATCAACTGTTTCCAGAAACATAAATCAGAACTTGAATGTTGCCGACTTTGGAAAACCGTAAGCACCAAGTTCTGAGATTTCCTGGGCGATATTACCTGATATGGCAATTTCAATTGCGTGGCGTCATCTGCTGAATCAATGTACCATTATAAAATGTTTCTCTTATCTGTCAAAACGTGTCAAAAAACAAAAAACAAAAAAAGAACGACACAAGAAGCACCGTCATTAGCGCTTCATATGTTGGTGTTAGCCCAAGAACACTTCTGTGGTACCCTCTCCAGCCAACAATTGCTGGTCCATCGTCTGAATATGTTTGTCTTTGCCTGCCAATACTTGATAGACGTGTATATGGTGGACATATCGGTTGGACTTGTATAGATATATGATGGGAGCATACAATGCAATCGTATAAGGCTCATGAACTGGAAAAAGACCAACAATATATATTTTGATCAGATGTCATATCATTCACTGCAGTGTTGGACATATTTCGGCAAGGCATAGCTCACAGGAAATCTCATGTGAAGTATTTGATATTAATTCCAAAATTAATTACTAAAGCAAAACGTATCTTGGTGAGACTGGTCTTGAAGTAGACTTTTAAAAGGTAATTGTAGTTATTAATACATGTATAAATTATTTTCATGCGAAACTTTACTTGACTGTTCCTTATTTCTTGGAATTAAAATAGAGGTACTGTCGTCACCATCTTTCGTTTGAAAGCACACACTTGATAACGAGTGAAATGTATTCTTGTCATCTACTGTTTGCTATAACAGGCAGAGAAACGGAATTAATTCAGAAGATTGATTAGCTTCTTTGAGCCAAAGTCATATACCTAATTTGCGGTGGTAGACTGTATCCTGTCGAAGAAAAGCAACCTTCCAAAAACTATATCAAAGAAAAGCAACCTTCCAAAAACTATATTTGTCTACGCAAGTGAAATGGATTCTCACTAGTGAAGAAGAATCCACCATTGGTAATGGACACACTTTTTTAACTATTTTACACGCAGGTATAAGGCAAGAACAATACAAAATCAATTAGTACTTTGAATTGCGGGGGAAAAGTGCGCGTTGTGAACATCGCAAGTGATCGGCTGTGCATAGTACATTCTTAAACATGTAATTATACAACCGTCTTGATCTCAGCAAAAAAAGAGTAGTAAAGTATCTTGCCAACATTAAAATCAGAGTGTTTCATGTATGTATTGCACAGAAAAATGAGTAAAGCTAATTAAAAAGGGAATAATTTATATATTCATTAAGATACTAGTAAGATTAATACAACGCCATTGCTTAATAATCTCCCTTTATATATAGTTTAAAATCATTTTGGATAACCAAACATATTTTAAAATATGTGTGTGATATTCGAAATCATGTATAGTATCAATATATTGCATAATATAACAGTAACTTTAAAGCAACAACAACAACAAAAGACTTTCATCAGATTAGTGGCATACATGTTTAAGCATTAAAGATATTTTTAAGTATAGTATTATACCTTATATTTAAGAAATAACGTTTAGTTAAACATAAACTATAACTTACACAGTTATTTAACGTACGTAGGAAGATGTTTATACACATTTGTTAACGAAAAATGAGCTATCATTTCTCTGAAACTTATAATTTTAGTCGGTAGCTAATATTTTGCTGAAATTTGTTATTTATGGGTTGTGGTGTTCTGACGCCATTTTAAAAAATGTGTACCATTTTGTGCAAGTAATTTTTGTGGGATCGTTTAGTACACATAATTACCTTTCATTTGATATATAACAAGCCTATTTTCTAGCTGGTCCCAGCTAACTCCTTAACTAAGCGACCTTTCTGCCTTTTGTCACTACAACATTTGTTGTAGAGTTTGTGAAATGTTTACCTGGTTCATTTTCTTCTGTTTCGCAGATTGACATATATTTGGCATCTTCATATGGCAGCTCTTGTTTTACCAAGTGTCTCATATCAATACAGGATTGCATCCAGGCTTCCTTCTGTTTTTGCAATACTTGTAAAACTAGTACTCCGGTAACTCTTTTTATAATGTGCCTCCTAATTTCTTGGTCCATGAGAGCGACGGCTTAAAATTAATATATATATATACTTGTCTATACCTTTTTGAAGTCCGTCCATAACTTGCTGATGAATTTATATTCATGATAAGCCATGAATGATACAAGGAATACCAAGCTGTTCCTGAAGATTAACTTCACTCTTGGCCTTTGCCTGCTTTCTTGGAGTTTAGTGCTTACTGCTGCTTAAATAATGCCATTGTCCGAGATTTTTGGTAGAATCTCAACTCTAATGTGGATTATAACCTGGCGGGGGATTTCTTTATTTACACATTCCCGATTATGGGATGACGATGACAATAGGGTAAAAGTGAGGGTGTGTGCACCCTATAAGCTGGTTTAAACCCTCAGCGGCCTTTTTTGCCACTGACCGTTCAAAGGCGATAGCCCTATTATCCACCCGTTTATGTTCGTGTTGTCATATCTTGCCTTTTATTCACCTTTGTAGTTGTTTATTTCTGTGCGTGTTTGTGGTTGATTGTGGTCCTTGAATGCTATATTTTCTGTTCGATTTTTATATCTACTTTTACTTACAAAGTTGGGGTTGTTCCTCAAAGAAAGATAGCGAGTACTTTTAACTGTCGTTGTCTTTGTCATCATCTCAGTCAGATTTGGCTCATATAGCATATCATAATGGAGTACGTGTTTGCAGTATTGATGTATACGTTGGACGTCTCATGGTAACTGTGAGGACTGTTGACGTCCCCCAGTATACAATTTGGTAACTGTTCGATAGGCTCACCTGTTCTATAGACTTTAAGTGTTGTCATATCTTGCCTTTTATTCATCTTTATAGGTGTTGTTTATTTCTGTGCGTGTTTGTGGTTGATTGTGGTCCTTGAATGCTATATTTTCTGTTCGATTTTTATACCTACTTTTACTTACAAAGTTGGGGTTGTTCCTCAAAGAAAGATAGCGAGTACTTTTAACTGTCGTTGTCTTCGTCACCATCTCAGTCAGATTTGGCTCAACTAGCATATCATAATGGATTACGTGTTTGCAGTATTGATGTATACCTTGGACCTCTCATGTTAACTGTTGGCAGTTGACGTCCCCCAATATACAATTTGGTAACTGTTCGATTGGCTCACCTGTTCTATAGACTTTAAGTGTTCAGTTCGTCTGGACTCCCAGCGTTCGACTCGTGGTGTATGCAGCATTCAGCAACATGTAAGGGTTTAGAAACCACTTCTAGTTTAACCCAGAGTTTTCGCAATTTGTTTCTAGTTGTTGCTCTCTATCGGAAATATACTTTCTACTTACCAAGATAAAGGTCTCTGTCTCGTCTTAATATCTCAAATTCAACTCATCAGGGACATTTTCCGATTTACTTATGTCCGTGTTTAGCCAAATGTCTGTATCATGGAGTATACTTCTTTCGTAGCCCACACTTCTGCACTAGCTGAGGCAGAGTCACGAATGGATGACATGGAATGGACATAAACACACAGAAAGAAACAGAACTGTAAATGTCACAATTTTAAAAAAATGCTGGTAAACAAAGTTGTCCTGCCGTCTAGATCATATACAGAAGATTTTCAAAAATGGCAGCCTATAACACACATCAGGGGTAAACAGTGGGAATAAGTGCAAGGTGATTAAACTTGCTTAATTAATATATTTTAATGAAACATTTATAACATATATCTGAACAATGTTTAAATTGCTAGGTATGTAATATATCTTGAAATAATATGAATGTTGACGATAGAAACAATGTCTGTGTAGAGATTTATAGAAGACGCAGACAAATAGTGTTAGCTGCACGATATAACGTTGGACGTTTGTACACAAACATGGAGTGAAAGAGCAAACATTAAAATCCGTGTCGATTTTCCTGATCGTTTTATTGATATTCCTTACCTCTGCAGTCAGCTCATGTAGGATGTTATCATTTTAGAATATCAGTAGCTATCAGTATGGTATCGTAGGTCTGGTGTATATTAGATTCGATACAAATTAATGGAATATTAGTGCAAAGCCGATTTCACTTTTTCCGGATACTATGACCTTATTTAGTTTGACCTCCAAAACAAACAAGAAACCTTCCCCACGTAATTAACAATTGTATACGTTTGCAGCTAATAGTATTGAAAATAGTCCAGAAAACAATGTCCTACCTTTGTGTGTTCACTTTCTTCTTGTAAAGGGAATTTTGTTTTTCGCTGGAGGCAATTTAAGTCATAGGTTTGTTGCCGACTTGTGCTATAGAACTGAAATCTGAGAAGTTGCCTGTTCAAGTAATATTTTTTAAGTATATTTTAAATTTAAAATGAAAAATAGACTACAAATGTCTTGCATACTTACAGAAACCAATTTACTTCTCTAGGTTGTTGGGCCAGGTTTATCGATACCTTTGCTCATATTTCATAAACGCCATCCCGAATCTTTCCGCTCATAGAAAAAACATGTCATGACATTGTTTAACAGAACGTAGATAAACGTATTTTACCCGATAAAAACTGTATCAAAATCATAACGAAACAGATAAGAGAGATGGACGAACCGAGTGACATCGACATCCCATGAGATGAACAAAGAACACTGTATCAGCTGTATAATAAAGTTCAAGTATAAAACTATGGCAACGTCGATGGCGGTCCATCGCAACTAGCCTGCAATGCTGACTCCATATGAGTATAGCCCCTTCCCTAGGTAGAATGGTCGTTACGCCAGTAGTGCATGTTTACATCATTACTTAAAGAATGTAAGACATTCCATAAAAAAGTGTAAACTGTGGTTTAAATGTTCATTTTGTTGAATTACATTTTTGCCCTAGGTCTCATACCCTGGATATGAAACTGTCGGTGTCATCTGTACATGCTAGGCAAACACTGTGACTAATATGAACTGCTTCTTTCAATTGATGATGGAGGAGTTCAGGTTATGAGCCAAAAACCGACTGACGGAAAGACCGACGGACGGTTCGGAACAAACACTGTATATCCACTTTTCCTTCGAACAGTTCGGAAACTTGCTTAATTAATATATTTTAATGAAACATTTATAACATATATCTGAACAATGTTTAAATTGCTAGGTATGTAATATATCTTGAAATAATATGAATGTTGACGATAGAAACAATGTCTGTGTAGAGATTTATAGAAGACGCAGACAAATAGTGTTAGCTGCACGATATAACGTTGGACGTTTGTACACAAACATGGAGTGAAAGAGCAAACATTAAAATCCGTGTCGATTTTCCTGATCGTTTTATTGATATTCCTTACCTCTGCAGTCAGCTCATGTAGGATGTTATCATTTTAGAATATCAGTAGCTATCAGTATAGTATCTTAGGTCTGGTGTATATTAGATTCGATACAAATTAATGGAATATTAGTGCAAACCCGATTTCACTTTTTCCGGATACTATGACCTTATTTAGTTTGACCTCCAAAACAAACAAGAAACCTTCCCCACGTAATTAACAATTGTATACGTTTGCAGCTAATAGTATTGAAAATAGTCCAGAAAACAATGTCCTACCTTTGTGTGTTCACTTTCTTCTTGTAAAGGGAATTTTGTTTTTCGCTGGAGGCAATTTAAGTCATAGGTTTGTTGCCGACTTGTGCTATAGAACTGAAATCTGAGAAGTTGCCTGTTCAAGTAATATTTTTTAAGTTTATTTTAAATTTAAAATGAAAGATAGACTACAAATGTCTTGCATACTTACAGAAACCAATTTACTTCTCTGGGTTGTTGGGCCAGGTTTATCGATACCTTTGCTCATATTTCATAAACGCCATCCCGAATCTTTCCGCTCATAGAAAAAACATGTCATGACATTGTTTAACAGAACGTAGATAAACGTATTTTACCCGATAAAAACTGTATCAAAATCATAACGAAACAGATAAGAGAGATGGACGAACCGAGTGACATCGACATCCCATGAGATGAACAAAGAACACTGTATCAGCTGTATAATAAAGTTCAAGTATAAAACTATGGCAACGTCGATGGCGGTCCATCGCAACTAGCCTGCAATGCTGACTCCATATGAGTATAGCCCCTTCCCTAGGTAGAATGGTCGTTACGCCAGTAGTGCATGTTTACATCATTACTTAAAGAATGTAAGACATTCCATAAAAAAGTGTAAACTGTGGTTTAAATGTTCATTTTGTTGAATTACATTTTTTTTTTGCCCTAGGTCTCATACCCTGGATATGAAACTGTCGGTGTCATCTGTACATGCTAGGCAAACACTGTGACTAATATGAACTGCTTCTTTCAATTGATGATGGAGGAGTTCAGGTTACGAGCCAAAAACCGACTGACGGAAAGACCGACGGACGGTTCGGAACAAACACTGTATATCCACTTTTCCTTCGAACAGTTCGAATTTAACAAATCAATTTTGTACTGTTTGTTCTGATCGTTTACAAAACATATCAGACTTTACCCATATATAATCTGTTCTACCTAAGATAGGGTAAGAGTGCGGTTTGGTTCTCCCTATAGCAACTTCAAATATGAATTGTTTCACAAGCATGCGAAATGGTGTATATAATTAGATTTTTTTTTGATACAACGTCCATATCCCGGTCACGTAGGCGCTAAAACTCATTCTTAAAAACCGGACAGTGTAAATAAAGAACTAAAGAAATTATATCCAGGGTATACTCTAACAAACTAGACAGCATACACAGCCAATATAACACAGAGATAAGCATGTATATATGAATAAATAAAAGCAAAACCTGGAAAGACACCAAGAATATACGTAATGACTTGGCAGAAGCCGAGCAACAAGAGAATAAACATTTAGTGTACACAAAGACATAGATGAAGAAAAACATCAAAACATACCTTCATTCCCGTCATCATAAAGTGTCATTCATATCTGTCCAAAAAAGATACAACCAAAACAAAAGCGTACAAGCGAATTTAAATGGGTCAACTCCTAAGCATTCAGTGCATTGCAAAAAAATAGGGTTATAAATGTCCCAACAGGTTTTATAAATATTGTATAAAAGTGATCAGGACAAAGGATCCTACGAGCTTTGTAAATAAGGTCATCATATACTGAGCGGTAGCTAGCATATTTCACTACCGCTCATGAACAGTCTCAATCAAACCGAGACTGCAATATTTCGTATGTGTCGTTTTCGGCCGTTTCCAAAGGTCCATTATCATACTCTTTTTATAGCACAGTGGCGTTGCTTGTGCAGTGTGGCGGCAGTAAAACGTCTCCCCGCGCTTGCAATCAGTACTGTTATTCATTCGATCTTTGGAGATCGCTGAGTCCGATACTTATATTTAATTATCGGTGGTACTTTTTCATTTCTTTTTGTTTTCTTACTTAATTTTCGATTCAGTGGTTCCACTACTCCGGCCGATTAAAGGCTCTGGGTATTGTTTAAACACTTATAGGATATGTTGTCTGCTTTTTAATTTAGTCTTTTGACTGTTACTTGTGATATGCAGGCTTCATAACCACTGCTCCCAACTAAATTCCATTATGTCCGTACGACATGGGGAAGAAAGATACTCCATGTCCACCGCCATATGCATGCCATCTCCGGGATGGTTAAAATTTTGTACTATTGATTTTATTAATATTGAGTTCTGCTCAACCCGGGGCTAGAGGGCGTGAGCGGTAGCTAGCATATTTCACTACCGCTCATGAACAATCAAACCGAGACTGCAATATTTCGTATGTGTCGTTTTCGGCCGTTTCCAAAGGTCCATTATCATACTCTTTTTTCAGGTTGTTTTTACCCTGGTCGCAGAAAACATTTTGAATTACGAGAGAGTATACAAGGTAGATGAGATACAATAATAACATTTGGCAATGCTCTTTAACCTGACTGAGGAGCCTTTTAGTTATATACTATGGATACGGATGTCCACAACCTGACTATAGGCTCTTAAAATACAACTAAATAAGAAACAATAAGACCAAACTACTTCCGGTATAAGTGGGGTTAACAAAATATGAAAAATATTTGTTTCTAAAAGGAAAGCAAATCATTAAAACATATCTATAAGTATTGTCAATTGTATATTAGCAGTTTAAATGTTTTACGTCTAGGGAACACATATTGTCGACATTTGGTTTTAAATAACCGTTCATTATAGAAAAAAGAAATACAAAAAGATCGGACAAGGAAAGTAGCATTCAAGGCACAGAAACAAACACGCAAACAGACAAACAAGAAGGCAAAAGTAATAATAAATACAAACGTCATCACAAACACAAAAGGGTTGACAATAGCGCTACCGCCTTGGAACGGTTAGTGGCAAAGTAGGTTACTTGGTGTTTAAACCGGTTATAGGGTGCACCAAGCCTCACACTTACCCTACTGTCATCCCATTAAAACAGGACACCAAATTTTATCAACTATGATGACTTAAACATTCGTAAACGATGTATGACTAAAATTCTATCTATCAAGGCTACCGTAATATCGTAACCCTAATCTAATTTTGAAATATAAACGTAGTCAGTTAAGAACTGTTACTTGACAAAAACTATCACAACCTGATTTCTATGGTGACATTATTTACAAACATCGAAACATCCTTGGTCATCACCACTTTCATTCAATCTTTATTAAACTTACTAGAAAGTGTATCAAATGAGGTTATGACCCTATAAGTTTACAACTCACTGCATATTTGGTTATTTAGTGGTTAACATTTACAGTTCACCACTTTGCGTTCCTCTTTGTTGTGCGATGGCCGATCCTATAACATCTACCTAAATCCTAAAACGGATGGTAACGTTTAATGTTTGTCTTGTCTTGCCCTAAAGGATTTATTCTCTTGTTGCTATATAGCTTTTGCCAAGTCACGGAGTTATTGCTTTGGGGCTTTCTAAGCTTTTGTTATTGTCTTTATATTCGTATATACATGATAATTTCTGTGTTATATAGCCTATTAATGGTGTCTATGTTATTAGCGAATATAGCATGACGGGTATTTCTTTATTAAAGTTCACAATGTCCCGTTTAATTTAAGACAATAGCGAAGGCGTGATGTTTGGTGTACCCTAGGACCTAGTTTGCCCAGTGTGGTTCCGGGGGCCCCGTTTGGTTACGGGGCGGGGGCCCCGTTTGGTTACGGGGCAAAGAATAGGGCCACTGCAGATCCCATTGGAGGGGAAGGCAGAGGGGTAGAACCTCCCAAATTCATGTTCATTTTATCATTTTTTGATCATGCTCATTAAAGGTCTTCATCATGACCCCTGCATTGTTTCAGGTGCCATCTCGCTCATATCACTAGAGCAGTGGCAGAAAATCTATAACGTGGCTCCAGCGTAAATGGAGTATCTACAATAGAATTTGCAGCAACTCTGCAGTTCAGGGTGAGAAGGTTCTAGGATCGTTCTCCATATTTTATCTCGATGTACATGGAGGATGAGCCTGGCATGTTCATTCCTGTCAGGCGCCATATAACCTTTCATGTGTTGGTGCGCCTTAAAACCCCAATTCAATTCAATGCTAGGATCTAGATTACATCCCCAGTGGCCTTTTGTCATTGCCCGTTCCAAGGCGGTAGCCCTATTGTCAACCTGTGTATGTGTGTGGTGTGGTAAATCGACGTTTGCTGTTGCCTTTCAAACTTATTGTTTATATAAAAAAAATAAGTTTCTTGTTATCAGCATGTGCATTTTGAAAAGCTATCGAAAATCATTATGATCATGGCGAATTTATATTGTCACCCTTAACATTTGAAGACCACCTCTGGTCACTTTAAAATAGTTTATACTAAATGTAATTGTCTGTTACCGTCTTCTGAAATTCTGAAAGGTCTCATTAATGCTGTTGAGGCTCCGCATACATATTCGAAATTCTTATATTCTAATTGTGTTCTAACGGCTATCTTTGTTATCTCCCTTTGTTATTTTACGTCATTTGCACGAATGCTGTCAAGAACATTTCTCAAAAAACGTTCGACTACGTATTTTCCAGTTCACTACAATGTAACCTCTAACCCTACGTTGTATTATTTGTTATCGAATCGAATCAAGCATATTTGCGTTTCGTGCCCATGATTCTTATCAAGACAAGTCGTAACCGCTGAATAATATTTTTTATTTTATAAAGTAAGCAATTAATTATTATGTTTAAAAGTACACTTGTATACACTGTAAATAGTACAATTTTTTTTTGTGTTCGGTGCCTTCTTCTTCATCTATGCGTTCAATTCGGATATAACAGTACGGTATGCATCGACATATGGTGTATATTTCTATAGTAATGGAATATTTATAATAACAACTCTTTCAAGATTAGAAGTGTGTGTAAAATTAAAAAAATTCTAAACTAAAATCAAAACGTTGAGAAGCATTATTTTAACTAGTCTAATTTTTCATAGTTCTATAATCTACTTTACAGAACAAAAACAAAAAAATGTGTGTTTACGCACACCCGCCTACTGTTTTGTTTCAACCGCCGACCCTACATCTTTTATTAAAAATCTTCTATTTTCTGACTGTTAGTGGAAACACATATATGCCTCATAGCACTTCAGAAATTAGAATATACTTCTCTTCTACGTGTTGTTAATCATAACTGGAGAGGTTGCACACGTATCTACGTGTCTTACAGCGGCATTCTAATAATAAAAGTCTTAAAGGGTTTCTAAAATTCTAACTTTTGTCTTTATTTCTGTAAAAGTGCCACAGCTTTCAACATTAGTTGCTAAAATATGGCTTCAAGAACACACACAAGTGTTGGTTTGCTCTTTCCTACCTATCCACTAAAATACCCACAGCCTCTTTATACACATGGTTAGGTAGCAATGAACAGTTCCTTTACATTTCTCACTTTGATAACGCAATCTTATAATTAGGTGTTGTAATGCACAGGCTAACATACACGCATCCCTTACGTATGAATACTTGTATTTCTGTGCTGAATTGTACTTCTAGCACGTCTTGTTAAAAGGGTTAATTGTAATCAATATGTAAGGCATGTCAAGGTATTTGAACAGAGAGAAGCGAGGTCGCCCAACTTGATTCAAAATGTTTGGTATGAAGAACTTATGGTAAACATCGAGAAAAATGTGTCTGGTAAGAAAAAACGTCGTGGCGTGTTTATGTCTCCGACATTTTTTTCCCTCAGTATTGTTTTAACACCCGTGACTCGATCTATTATTATGTTGTTGTTTTTTTGTTTCGAGTTCCTACCCGGATATATGCTTCTTGGTAGCTTTTTACTTTGCGTAACACCTTGCTTGTAACAATTTTAGATCATTTTTGGTTAGTATCTTTAGAATAAAATTACGTTTCTTTAAAAATGTTTTCACGCATTCGCAACATCTCGATCACATCTTCGAAGAATAACTCGAATGTATCTAAGATGGTCACCATATTTGTTATGCCATCCTAAGAAGATACGCCTTAGATTCCCGCCGAAAAAAAATTGCATTCAAAATTAGAGTTATCAGCAACGTTTTGCAATGCCATTTAGTCGATTGCTCCATCTATAGTTTATTTGCATAAAAGCAGTGATAAAACCGTCATCAGTGTTGTCAATAACAAACATGCAACGTAATCATACACCAACACGTGGGGCTAACGGCCATATTGATTATATAGTAACAATGCAGGAAATATCCTGCCCAGCTGTCTTCAAAAACAAAACGTCAAGATGTTCAACATACCGATCAGTCGATATACACACGAGGCAGGATCCTGAAGAATGACGGGACTGACCGAGTTTGCACGATTGGTTTTCAAAAAATAAATAATTACCTAATATATATTATGAAATCCTGGTTCGAGAAACGGCAAATGGTGTTTTACCAATTTCAAATGTTATGTTTGTTGTTGTTGATCTTTTATATTTATAAGTCTCGATATCAAACATATGTGGAGACACAAAATTTCTAATTAGCGCAGTTTTGAACAAAATCAAAGTTAGAAAATGAAGGTAAAATAAAGTTCATTAAGACCACTTCTTCATATAATACAGATATGTTCATCTTATTCAAAAATAATGACACTGTTATGTATTATGACTCTTAACTATGTGTTAACCAGACGCTGTTTTACATATTTCCTGTTTAATAATACAATACATTAGTGGGATAATTAATTCGTTCAATTTCACCATGATAAACAAATCATTCGGAGTCATTGTTTTTTAGGCCAAACAGAGATATACACAACTGGATTCGACTGACTCCCCCACCCCTCATACATCAACAGTACACACGGCAATCCACCCCTCATACATCAATAGTACACACGGCATCTTGAAATTGTATTAATCCAGTATTATTTTGGCTTCAAATTTGATTGAATATAATTAAATAAAATGTAATATTATTGGAGTTTTAATTTTTTCTTCGTTAGTCTACTGCAGGTTTAAATATATGTTTGTTGCAGTTTAATCAACAATTTGCAATAAAGATTCAAAACCTTAAGACAAAAACTAATAGTGATTCGCAGATATGAAAGTTATATATGAAAACGGACGGACGTAGGCATTGTGGACACTGTGTCTCGTTTTTCGCTAAAACGTACGCACGAACATTAATGAAAATGTTAGAAAATGTTTGATTAACTTTTTTCTTCACTTTAAGACAAACATCTTTCAAATTTGCTCAATGAGTTAGGACATATACTATATATATAAAACACACATGTGTCCATGGCCTTGACATTTAGCTTTAAAGCGACTAAAAACAACTTGCGGAAAACAAAACAATAAACATTTGCTTATCTCTTCTTTTTTTTATTTAATATTTTATTTCATCAATGTCTTGCATAATACAAATCATATTATAAACTGACATAATTGCATAACATATATGTGTCTTATAATTTATAAAGATATTTGTAATTTTGTTTTTAAAATCCATGTGTTAATATGATTGCCATGTTATGTATATTGGCAGAAAAAAGTATAGCAGTGCATTTAATGTGACAAATGTATCTAGTACAAGTTTAATCATATCCTTGCTTATCATTATGTTCAACAATACTTTTCAAATTTTAAAGGGACACATGGCAATCTTGATTATTTAAAAACTCACGGCGTCCCGTTAGTTTTTCTCTTCACTTGCATTTGTTCAATCATTAATAGTAATTGTTAGCATAGTTCAAACAAATTGTTTTTAAATATTACTAACTTTCTATAATAGTGCATCAATAATATGTTTAAAAATTTGGTGAAATGTTGAAGAAAACTGAAATCTCATTTTTTTATTTAATCATATGCAAGCAGTTTTAAAGTCAAAATGACGCAGGATAAGTAAATTGAGGAGCACATTTTAATGTTTGAATAAAACTCAAGATTGCCATGTGTCCCTTTAAGCTATACAACTTTTAAATTGAGAGGATGTATTTACATATACTATACAAATAACACTCATATGTGCTTATGACTTTGATGTTTAGGTGTAAAAGGACGGAATAACAACCTGTAAAACAAAAATATTAAACAGTTGCTTACTTGTTTGTCTTTCAACAATATCTTCCTTCAAGTTATAAGCGATATAGCTTTCAAATTTGATACGTAGGTTACTGTTATTAGGTCTCGCACCTCTCATTGTTTGTCTACACGTTTCCGGCAACTCGACTTGCCGGTCTTTGACGAGCGGGATGAAAACAATCAACAAACGATTCCCACCGCTATATAATTCTATAATTCATCCATGAGTTAGTTCTTGAAACATTTGTGGAAAAGCTTTCCAGAAACTATTTGTGATTATCAAGGTTCTTTCTACGATAAATCTCGCATATACATGTTATCGATGTGTGTCTAATATATCTATACATTAATTACATAAATAATAATATGTATGAAATATGTCGTGTGTATATCGATAGATTAATGCCTTAAATAACTATTTGTCTTTTTAACAAATATATAGTTTTTTAACATGAACTGTTCCATGCTTTTGTGTTTAATTAACATCATGGCCGACAATACATTTCCTTTTATGTGAAAAATGATCAATGGCTAATTTTTGTAAACAATTAAATACTTGCTTGTCAATTTGGGCGCTGAAGACAGGATAGTAGCGAGTTGGTGTACACATAAATGTTAAGCATGTTATTTAAGTCGTATATAATTGTAAATATATAGGTAATTACATTTCCAACTTTAAAGTGTTATAACTACAGTTGTTTTTATATTAAACTTATTTTGAATGGTGTCATTAGTTTGCAAATATAGCTAACATAAATACTATTTACATCCGTTAATTACCCAGGTGGCGGTGCCATACGGATGCAGTGAGCGCGTTAGGTATGGACAGACCAAATCACCAATCCTGCTGCATTTGTGGGGCACTACCACTTTGGGATTGTTATATTAATTCTGTTCGAAATGTTTTGTAACACCTTCTTCGTTATTTTTATTAATTAGGAATACAAATAATATAATATTACGTTTATAGCAGAAAAAAGTTCATGTAAATACTTAGAACTATAAATATGTTTATTGCTATGTCATATGTTCTATGTATATATGCATTTTGTTTGTTTGTTTTTTTGTTTGTTTTTATTCAGTATTTACATAAAAACAAATATATAGACATGAAATACAACATTGTAACACTATATGTGGACATATTCCACCATTTTGTTTCCTTTTATGAATTAATTGAACCAGTATACATTCGTTCGTTCTATCATTCAAACTCATTCATTGAATCATTCATTCATTTATAGTTCATTCATTCATTCATTCATTCATTCATTCATTCATTCATTCATTCATTTATTCTATGTTCAGTTGTGTATCCGTTATTTTCTGTTATAGCGGCGATTATCAGTTGCGTTTACATATCTACCCCTACGCTGATATAGGCCGATGTTCTATTTTTCCTTAATGTGCCTCAAAGATGTTCTCTGTCCACCCACTTTGTGTATTTTGTGAATGAACTGATTAGGTCAGAAAACCCATGCTTACGCAGTGAATGCACGTGCTGTCTTTAAAATAGAACATGTGAAGGGTAACCTTTTCATTGTAAGATTGTGTTGATCCAATCATGTGGCAACATTGTTGTTCTTCTAAAACTGGATTATATATGCATTTGTAGTATCTCACGGGCCTATGGCCTATTGATTTATGAATACAATCTTCTTCATAAAATCGAGTTTATCTAATCGTATTTTCTACACAACTCTTTGTGTTGTGTATTGTCCTTTTCATTGTATATTTAATTTGCTCTTTCTTTGTGGTGCAATGTGGACCTACGGTGCTATTGCGTTTGAGTGCTGTGATTTCTAAAGAACCTTTTTTCTATTGTTTGTACAGTGTGTAAACAAAGGTTCAGGTTTTAAACTAAAGATCTTCGGTTTTGAACAATTTTAACATATTTTATGTTGATAATATATAAAAGGTTTATGTGCGTATCATTGTTTACATACCATTACATACTCGTATATACATGTTAACATACACACATTGATAAAATGCAAACGTCAAACTTTACAGAATTATAAGAGACGATGATTTAAATATATTCACAGATCATATGTTAAAATGACATGTATCCCTCAAATATATTTAAATATACATAGCAAGTCCAAGGGAATAACAACGGAATAACAACACTAACATTAAGAAAATTATACAATTTAATATATAATATATTATATAACTAAGCATAGGAATAAATAACACTCATTTTATACCCATTCTAAAACCTGTAATGCTATTGTTAATCACGGCCCCTGAATATTTAGTATACGCGCATAATAATCAAACGTCTAACAGTTTATTAAAACTGTTTAGATAATATTAGGTGCGTATGTAAACTGCATAATATAACCGATGTAATAATTATATAATGAGAGAGTGTTTTTTTTAGTTTACTTAACATTTTAATTGTACAGTCGATGAATTCTGTAATTAAATAAAGTTGATCACATTTTAAAACCAGATTGCATACTTCTAAATATAAAAGGCAATACAATTTGGAGTTTTAAATTTTTCGTTTTTTTGTTTCACGGCAGTGAAATATATTAGTATTGTAATATAATCAAGAATTTGTTAATTTGTTAAAACAATTTGCGTTGAAGTATTCAAATAATTATTAATAATAATATTATATATATATAATTTTAATAAGTAGTGGAACTATCCTAAATGCACGTGTGTAAGACAAATGCACGCATTTGCATGTATAATACAGGAATATATAATTTTCTATTTAACACTTTCATAAAAAAAGAAAAGAAAAAAAAAGCAACAACAACATGCCATCTGTGTTACAAACAAATAATAATAACAATAATAATAATAGTAATAATAATAACAATAATAATAATAACAATAAAGACTTTATTTAACGAGAGAATTCATTTGAAACTAGTCAATCATCCTGGAGGCCCTCAAAACAGCCCGTTAAAGCTCATTTTTGTTAAATTTAAATGTGTATTACAACTTGTCTAACGGATTCGTTTTAGTACTATATACATATTTTACTAATTGCATATTGTGTACATACTGAGTAAGGTTTATTTGACATGACCTAGACATTAATAGAAATGATGATGCTAAATATGTCTTTATCACAATCTGCTATTCTCATAACTACTTTAGTTTAATAAACAGATAATTAAGAACAATTATATGTGCTAAATAACGTAAACACATATTCAGTACAAAATATTCTAGCAATTAAAATCAAAAAGAAAATATCATTAAAATGTGTCGGACTCTTGTATATGTTATGACCCTTTCTATGTAGTTCTGTCAACTATATATGTAATACGGTCGACTATAAATGTAATAATAAATAATCAACTAACTGAAGAAACCTTTGTCACAAAAAGTGACACAAACACCATATTAAAGACGTAACCAAATACAAACATAGTCGGCAAGGTATATCATATAACATGAAATGAATTAATACCATCATAAAAAATATTTAAGAAACAAAATAAACATTTATATTTCGAGTCGGCATTATTTACAGCAATCAACAGAGGCCCAACTGAGATTCACAAAAGCTCAGTGAGATTCACAAAAGCTCAGCTGAGCTTTTAACCCGACAAGCAACATAGACTTGACATACAAACTTTGACAAATGTATATGGAACCAAAGACAAATTAAATAAAACAAAGCATAACTATAACGGTTCAATTGTAGAACATGCGAAACCAACATAATCATCAATTATTAAAACCAAAACGCACAACAATAATTTCATTTGAAAGAAGAGAATGGTTTAAATAAAGCCCATTTCAAGCAAAACCATAATAAGATAAAAACAAAGTACGGAATCTGTAAGATTTCGAAGCGTTGATAGTAATGTCCGTGGTGAAAAACAGTTTTGAAGATGAACACAAAATGCAACGGTTAGGTGAAATAAACAGAACCGGAAACAAGAAGAACGTTTAATTACCACAATAAATGAAAATAGTTTTCATAGAACTTGTCTTACTTTATTTGTTGCGTTTCTGTTCAGCTCTAGTTTTATTTTATCTTACTATTTAGTTATGGAATTACGAACACATAAAATGTCGGCGTATACAACGAACTTAATTTGTTAATTGAAATTTACTGTTTGTTTATATTAACTCAAAAATTAAAAAAAAACAATTACAAAAATAATAAGATCTTCAATGTATCCTCTAAAAAGAGAATTTCAAATACAATTACTAACAAGATAAAACAACAAACGAGTAACAATTTAAGTTAAAATAACACGGAAACATAAACAAAAAATGAATATAAATGAATATAGTCAGTGATAGACATAATATATGCCAGTTATCGTTAAACTGTATTTTCCAAGATACATATAATTTAAACATACATGGTGTTAGTAGAGATGATTTCTGTACATCTACAAAGTACATTGTATTTTGTATAATAACAATCATAACATTACGTTGTTCCGCCTTAATTCCATTAAGCGATGGGAGAGCTTATATTAGCAGGATTTTATAACGGATAAAACATTTTTAAAAACATTTTTTACTGCAGAAATACGATAACCTGTTTAAAAATATCTATTAAATGTTTTAATTTTACAATACGCAAACTTTTTAAGATGAAATTAAGGTTTTATTTCATACCCCAGCCAACCCGTTTTCGCTTCTTGGAGAAGGGGTTGGATGGGGTATGAAAGTTAATACTCGGACCACGTAATGACAAAGTATTAGCAAAAAAGAAGAGCTACAAAAACACTACCACAATGATTATAAGACGAAAACAAAATCCCGTAATTGATATGTATAATACCTTTTTTATTAAAACATCTGTTTAACGTAACTCCGCGATCATAAGAATATCTAGAACGATTTTTAGGTATACCTTGCTACGAAAATTAAATAACATTACAGCATACATTTAAGTATAAACATATGTTCAGCCATGTATTTATCACGTTTCTAAGCGTTATACAGGTTCCTTGAAGATTTCATTTATAATATTCCATTCAAACTGTCGAAAAAGTCTATTATAAAACAAATTTGTATTTAAAGGAAATAAACAGCTTTTTCAGAGTAGCTTTAAAACAAAATGAGCTAATGTTAATTCCATTCATTTATCTAAATAGACACGTTAAACAATTGTATTTTTATAACATGCACATGCTTGTCGTGAAAATGTTTATTTTAAAACAATGACATCAAATAAAATGCATGACAAAATTGATCAGCTTCGCGCGTAGTCATGCAAGACAATACCTGCAGAGACACTATACTGCGGGATGTTAACAAATTGACGGCTGGTTTAGTAAATAAGATCTTTATAGTCTATTTATGATCCCGGTAAATGCCATTTGCTTTGAGTGTTAGTATATTTGTTGATTTACTTTGAAAAATCTTCACAATGTCAGATGTGGGGTCGTTTTGTGTGGTCCGTAAACGAGAAACCCAGACATGTTTTAGTGTAGTCGTCGATGGCGTTGATGTGTCTACTTACTCTGATGTCCCTGGAGGAACAGCAGAACATGAACTTGTGTTCGTGCATGCATCTTCTATGCTGCACGGTCGTTAAGGGAAATATATTAAGATTGTATTTGAAGGAAAAAATAGAATTAAGGCTGATTTACATTTTGGAAAGTTGGACATTAATGCATCCCCGTTCACTCGGTTGTATGTATGTATGTATGTATGTTGATGACCAAAGTAATGTGGGTCTTCTCCATAAAGACAGCCCATGTATTTCCCTCCAGATTGAAAGAACTAAAACAACACAAAACAATCTCCGACTATCTTGTAAATGAACTTGCTATTATATAACATCAACAAAAATGGCCAAAAAATATATATTAAAAATATTAAAGTTAAATGCGCACAACTTCTGAAAAAAATACATTTTCATAATTCATAAACTGTGGGATACGAATTAAATAAACATTTAAGAAATATACAGTTTGTGGATATTTTTGCGTAAAATTTATAATTAGATTGGGGATGGCAAATTTCATCATTTAATGAAAATGAGCGCTATTTAATGCAAGTAATTTACTTACATTATTTTAAGTATATAAAAATATCAGAAATATAAGTTAAATGCGCACAACTTCTGAAAAAAATACATTTTCATAATTCATTAACTGTGGGATACGAATTAAATAAACATTTAAGAAATATACACTTTGTGGATATTTTTGAGTGAAATTAATTAGATTGGGGATGGCAAATTTCAACATTTAATGAAATTGAGCGCTATTGAATGCAAGTAATTTACTTCTTATGGACATTATTTTAAGTATCTAACAATATCAGAAATTGAAACCATACATAGATTTCTCTGTCTGTTCAAAATAGACAAATATACATAACTTTATATTAATATTTAAATGCGTTATGGTTTTCAAATTGATAAAACATGTTCATTTTCTCATTCACATAAAAAGATAACTTTTTTTTTTGAAAGCAATGTATTTAAAAAAAAAAATTAAAAAAAAATCATAAACAATTATTTTAGATGTAGGTCTGTGTTTTACACAACTTCTTAAAATTGCAATCAATTTGTTTTCCTTTAGTTTTCATTTGTGTCTTTACAAATATAAATGATGTAGATATTTTAAATATATACAATCTGTAGTTGTTCCCAATGCCTTGGGCCAGGGGACAACGGTGGCCTAGTGGATAGATGGTCGGCTCTGAATTCGGAGATTAAAGGTTCGAGCATCACTTGCGACCGTTGGATTGATAAACCCGGCAGTCCATTGTATCGGATTCTATAGCATACGAGCACGTTAAAGAACCATAGTAGAATCCCTGATACCTATATATCCTTCTCCTATCTATGTGGATGCTCGAAACAATCTAAAACAATGTTTTGATGAGCAGTGAAATATGTTTAAAGTGAAACTAATGGTAAATCTTGATGGATGCAGGGGAACGACTCTTACTACTATTTAAGCTAAGCATGAAAAAGTTATCTTTCCTATATTAGCTCGCGCTGAACATATTTTACCATGACAACAAGCGAATACAGTAATCTCTGTGCATACCACACATAAAAAATAATTTAACGACCTTCTAAGAGACCACATCATGGACGTTACCTTTCATTTGAGGTCAACATCAAACGTAGAGGTCCATTGTTCATGCAAATTTCGAGATTTAATACCCGATTTATGAGCTCATAAAGTTTAACAGAAAAGGGGTATTTTATTACTGTTTATAATTGTCTTGAAACTGTAACTCGCCCACACTGTGGGAGATAAGTGTGACCTTTATGAAAGTAAATTCAGATGAGTCATCTCGATCATAGGCCACCTCAGTTACGTCAGGCCGGATGTAAATGAAGTCTCAGTCATGTCAGGTCTTAACCCTACATTCATGAGTGCGTCTTCGTGTACCGGAAAGCGTTACTACTGCCTACCGCATACCAGTCTACTTCGTCTGCTCCTCCATCACAAGGTATTATGTTCACCTGCAAAATAATTTGGAAACCGATTAACGAGGGAGGGTTGTTGGACTAGTACGGTCAGTCATGCCATGTCGGGTCTGCATGAAGCTTCAGTCATGTCCGGTCGAGTCTACATGATACCACAGTCATGTCAGTCTGTTCTAAATAAATTCTCAGCCATGTCAGGTCGGGTCTAAATAAAGCCTCAGCCATGTAATACCTGGTCGAAATAAAGCCTAAGTCATATAAGACCAGGTCTAAATGAAACCTCAGTTATGTCAGACCTGGTTTTAATAAAGCGTCATTTATGCAAGGTCGGGTCTAAATAAGCCTCAGTTTTGTCAGGCCGGATCTACGTTAAGCCCCAGTCATGGTCTAAATAAGCCTCAATCTTGTCAGGCCGGATCTACATTAAGCCTAATTCATGTCAGGTCGGGTTTAAATGAAGTATCAGCCATGTCAAATCGGGTCTAAATAAAGCCTCAGTCATGTCAAGTCGTGTCGAAATGAAACCTCAGTTATGTCAGGTCGGGTCTAAATGAAGAATAAGTGATGTCAGGCCGACTCTACATGAAGCCTCAGTAATGTCAGGTTGGCGCTTAATAAAGTCTCAGTCATGTCAGATCGGGTCTAAATAATGCCCCAGTCATGTTAGGCTGGGTCTAAATAAAGCTTAAGTTATGCCAGGTCGGGTCTAAATGAAGCCTCAGATATGTCAGGCCGAATCGAAATAATGCCCCAGTCATGTTAGGCTGGGTCTAAATAAAGCTTAAGTTATGCCAGGTCGGGTCTAAATGAAGCCTCAGTCATATCAGGTGGGGTCTAAATAAAGCCTCAGCCATGCATGAAGACTTAACACATATTGTTTGGGGCGCTTGTTTCAGTTAAAGTTTTTTTGGACTATATTGACAAAATTCATCTAGTAACTAAATAATTTGTATATCAGTGAAATAGATATACATTTTTAGTGGTAAATAAAAACACTTTACTTTTCAAATATAAAAATCATGTGCGAAAGCTGTTTTGATGGGGCATTTTCAATGCAAAAATTGTGCTGCATGAACAATTTGAAAAGATACATTTTTTAAGAATTGTATCCAAAAATCGTTTTGTAATTGTTGGATATTCGTAAATTAAGACAAGCTGATAGTTTTATAGCAAAATATGAAGGCTAACTGAAGTTATTTGAAATGTCTTAATTTTCTGCTGTCCCAACAAGGAATTTACATGGGAAAAGCTCCATCAAAAATGATTTGGGCTATACAATACTTATTTCTTAACCGATATTCAAAACTAAGGTCTTTTTATTTACCACTAAAATACCATTCCTAATGATATATAATTGACGTATGTATTAAATAAATTGCTCAGGCTACAGAAACGAAAACCTTTGGCTGAAACAATACCCTGAACAATAGATAATAGTGAAATGTATTCATGCTTTGATGGTAATTTATGCTTTGATGGTTATTTATGCTTTGATGTTTATTTATGTTCTTCTGGATCCCGTTGTATTTTGGGAGTACGCCCATTGTTATGTTTTTGGTAAGAACGCCACAGGTCATGGAAGAGTTCTTCAGCACTTATGCGTTATATTTGCTGCTACATTGGCAAAAGGAATTGCCATGCGCACGCCCCACTAAGAAGGTTCTTAATAGTTGTTTTAAAGGTTTAGTTTGGAAGACAATTTTCCTGACGCCATGGCTAGGCGTTGGAGCATCATTGCATCATTGCCCTTATGCCATGGCTAGGGTTGGATTAACGTTGCAATACTGACTGCCTTATTCCTTGGCTTGGTGTTAGATTAGCGTTGCAATTTCAATTGCCCTTGCGACATGACTAGGGGTTGGATTAACATGCCAATACTGGCTGCTCTTCCGGCCGCCATGGCTAGGAGTTGGGTATCTTTGCAATATAAACTTCCCTTACGCCATGGCCAGTGTTGGATTAACGTTGCATTATTGACTGCCATAATGCCATGGCTAGGGTTGGATTAACGTTGCAATACGAACTGTCCTTATGCCATGGCCAGGAGTTGAGTATCATTGCAATAACTTCTCTTACGCCATGGCTAGGTGTTGGAGTATCATTGCAATATTACCTTCCCTTATGCCATGGCTAGGTACTGTAATATCGCTGAAATACGAACTGCCCTTACGCCATGGCTAGGTGTCGTAGTATATTAACGTCCCTTACGTCATGGCTATTTGTGGGAGTTATCTTTGCAATACTAAATGTCCTTACGCTATGGTTATGTGTCATTGCAATACTGGCTGCCCTTATGCCATGTTAACTGCTCTTACTATAGTTTCACGCGCTTACGCCCGGATGCACGCATTGGGCAATAGAATCGCCGATAACTCTGTATATACGTGTTAAGCATGTTGCTGTTACAGTTATTTCCCTTTGATCATTTCTCCACTATTTCAACACAACTGTCTTAAAAATTATAGATGGTCAACTCCAAATCTGCCGAATCAACAATATTTGTCTCATACTGAAATGTCACACAAACAGAAGAACAAACATTCTGAATAATGTTTTAAGTTGTTTTCATATGCAAACAATAATATATAGTATGTCTACTATGTTGGTATACACTATAACCTAATAAGTAGCATTCATGATTTTTTTTTTATTATACAGAATGCTAAATATAATAATGTGTGTATTTTAAACCGTTTTGCACTATTATTAAGCATATATTTCTTCTTTTAATCATAAATATTAGCGGTATATATTTTACTACTTTATTTCTTCATCTTTCATTAGTTTTTGCGCACAGTATGACCTATTTTTGTGTCGACGTGCCGTAAAATACCATTCATTTATTCATTCATTGATTAATTATAAATATTAGCAGTATATATTACGAAATAAAAATATCTTTATCAATTAATTAATTATCAAGCATTCGTAAGCTCGACATTCATTTCATGTAGAATATATAGGGGCTGTTGATTGCGCGCGCGCGCGTGTGTGCGTGCTTGCGTGCGTGCGTGCGTTTGTTTGTAAGAGGGCGTTTCAAGAAACTTGAAAATTAAAAACATAATTAATTTACCCAATCTGCTGTAATAACTTGTTATATCTGAAGCGTTAACGGGACCCATGTCCTACATCTCGCCTGGAGGTGTTTACTAGAACCGTGACTTACATATGTTCTGTAGGGTTCTGACTAAAACTGTGTTTTATATCCAGCTTTGGAGTGCAAACTAGAACCGTGTTTTACATGTGGCTTTGGGGTGCAAACTAGAACCGTGTTTTACATCTGGCTTTGGGGTGCAAACTAGAACCGTATTTTACCTTTGAATTACAAACTTAAGCAGTGTCTTACATCTCGCATTTGGGGTATTTACTGGAACAATGTCTAACATCTCGGCTTTGGACTGCTAACT
>JAWPHD010020580.1:0-31260 GCA_037043455.1 Cyrtodaria siliqua | reverse complement strand
GAAATGAATATATATGCGTAAGAACTGAACAAATATGCGTAAGAACTGAATATATATGCGTAAGAACTGAACATATATGCGTAAGAACTGAATATATATGCGTAAGAACTGAATATATATGCGTAAGAACGGAATATATATGTGTAAGAACGGAATATATATGCGTAAGAACGGAATATATATATGTAAGAACGGAATATATATGTGTAAGAACGGAATATATATGTGTAAGAACGGAATATATATGTGTAAGAACGGAATATATATGTGTAAGAACATAATATATATGTGTAAGAACGGAATATATTGTGTATATATGCGTAAGAACGGAATATATATGTGTAAGAACGGAATATATATGTGTAAGAACTGAATATATATGCGTAAGAACTGAATATATATGCGTAAGTACTGAATATATATTCGTAAGATCTGAATATATATGCGTAAAACTGAATATATATGTGTAAGAACTGAATATATATGCGTAATAACTGAATATATATGTGTAAGAACGGAATATATATGTGTAAGAACTGAATATATATGTGTAAGAACTGAATATATATGTGTAAGAACGGAAAATATACGTGTTAGAACGGAATATATATGTGTAAAAACGGAATATATATGTGTAAGAACGGAATATATATGTGTAAGAACTGAATATATATGCGTAAGAACTGAATATATGTGCGTAAGAACTGAATATATATTCGTAAGAACTGAATATATATGCGTAAAACTGAATATATATGTGTAAGAACGGAATATATATGTGTAAGAATCAATTCCGTTCTTACACGAATATATATTTGTAAGAACGGAATATATATGTGTAAGAATTGAATATATATGTGTAAAAACTGAATATATATGTGTAAGAACGGAATATATATGTGTAAGAACGGAAAATATACGTGTTAGAAAGGAATATATATGTGTAAGAACGGAATATATATGTGTAAGAACGGAATATATATGTGTAAGAACTGAATATATATGCGTAAGAACTGAATATATATGCGTAAGAACTGAATATATATTCGTAAGAACTGAATATATATGCGTAAAACTGAATATATATGTGTAAGAACTGAATATATATGCGTAAGAACTGAATATATATGTGTGAGAACGGAATATATATGTGTAAGAATCAATTCCGTTCTTACACGAATATATATTTGTAAGAACGGAATATATATGTCTAAGAATTGAATATATATGTGTAAGAACTGAATAAATATGCGTAAGAACTGAATATATATGTGTAAGAACGGAATATATATGTGTAAGAACGGAATATATATGTGTAAGAACGGAATATATACGTGTAAGAACGGAATATATATGTGTAAGAACGGCATATATATGTGTAAGAACGGAATATGTATGTGTAAGAACTGAATATATATGTGTAAGAACGGAATATATATGTGTAAGAACGGAATATATATGCGTTAGAACTGAATATATATGTGTAAGAACGGCATTCATATGTGTAAGAACGGAATATGTATGTGTAAGAACTGAATATATATGTATAAGAACGGAATATATATGTGTAAGAATGGAATATATATGTGTAAGAACTGAATATATATGCGTAAGAACTGAATATATATGCTTAAGAACTGAAAATATATGTGTAAGAACTGAATATATATGTGTAAGAACGGCATATATATGTGTAAGAACGGAATATGTATGTGTAAGAACTCAATATATATGTGTAAGAACTCAATATATATGTGTAAGAACTGAATATATATGTATAAGAACGGAATATATATGTGTAAGAACGGAATATATATGTGTAAGAACGGAATATATGAATATATATGTGTAAGAACGGAATATATATGTGTAAGAACGGAATATATATGTTTAAGAACGAAATATATACGTGTAAGAACGGAAAATATATGTGTAAGAACGGAATATATATGTGTAAGAACGGAATATATATGTGTAAGAACTATATATATATATGTGTAAGAACTGAATATATATGAGTAAGAACGGAATATATATGCGTAAGAACGGAATATATATGTGTAAGAACGGAATATATATGTGTAAGAACGGAATATATATGTGTAAGAATTGAATATATATGTGTAAGAACGGAATATATATGTTTAAGAACTGAATATATGTGTAAGAAGTGAATATATATGTGTAAGAAGTGAATATATATGTGTAAGAACGGAATATGTATGTGTAAGAACGGAATATGTACGTGTAAGAACTGAATATATATATGCGTAAGAACGGAATATATATGCGTAAGAACTGAATATATATGCGTAAGAACGGAATATATATCTGTAAGAACGAAATATATATGTGTAAGAACGGAATTATACATGTAAGAACGGAATATATATGTGTAACAACGGAATATATATGTGTAAGAACGGAATATATATGTGTAAGAACGGAATATATATGTGTAAGAACTGAATATATATTTGTAAGAACTGAATATATATTTGTAAGAACTGAATATATATGTGTAAGAACTGAATATATATTTGTAAGAATTGAATATATATGTGTAAGAACTGAATATATATGCGTAAGAACGGAATATATATGCGTAAGAACGGAATATATATGTGTAAGAACGGAATATATATGTGTTAGAACGGAATATGTACGTGTAAGAACGGAATATATATGTGTAAGAACTGAACATATATGTGTAAGAAATGTATATATATGCGTCAGAACTGAATATATATGCCTAAAAACTGAATATGTATGCGTAAGAACTGAATATATATCTGTAAGAACTGAATATATATGTGTAAGAACGGAATATATATGTGTAAGAAGTGAATAGATATGTGTAAGAACTGAATATATATGTTTAAGAACGGAATATATATGTGTAAGAACGGAATAAATATGTGTAAGAACGGAATATATATGTGTAAGAACGGAATATATATGTGTAAGAACGGAATAAATATGTGTAAGAACGGAATATATATGTGTAAGAACGGAATATATATGTGTAAGAACTGAATATATATGTGTAAGAACTGAATATATATGCGTAAGAACTGAATATATATTTGTAATAACTGAATATATATGTATGAAATGAATATATATGCGTAACAACTGAACAAATATGCGTAAGAACTGAATATATATGCGTAAGAACTGAACATATATGCGTAAGAACTGAATATATATGCGTAAGAACTGAATATATATGCGTAAGAACTGAATATATATGCGTAAGAACTGAATATATATGCGTAAGAACGGAATATATATGTGTAAGAACGGAATATATATGCGTAAGAACTGAATATATATGCGTAAAACTGAATATATATGCGTAAGAACTGAACATATATGTGTAAGAAATGAATATATATGTGTAAGAACTGAATATATATGTGTAAGAACTAAATATATATGTGTAAGAACTGAATATATATTTGTAATAACTGAATATATATGTATGAAATGAATATATATGCGTAAGAACTGAACAAATATGCGTAAGAACTGAATATATATGCGTAAGAACTGAACATATATGCGTAAGAACTGAATATATATGCGTAAGAACTGAATATATATGCGTAAGAACGGAATATATATGTGTAAGAACGGAATATATATGCGTAAGAACGGAATATATATATGTAAGAACGGAATATATATGTGTAAGAACGGAATATATATGTGTAAGAACGGAATATATATGTGTAAGAACGGAATATATATGTGTAAGAACATAATATATATGTGTAAGAACGGAATATATTGTGTATATATGCGTAAGAACGGAATATATATGTGTAAGAACGGAATATATATGTGTAAGAACTGAATATATATGCGTAAGAACTGAATATATATGCGTAAGTACTGAATATATATTCGTAAGATCTGAATATATATGCGTTAAACTGAATATATATGTGTAAGAACTGAATATATATGCGTAATAACTTAATATATATGTGTAAGAACGGAATATATATGTGTAAGAACTGAATATATATGTGTAAGAACTGAATATATATGTGTAAGAACGGAAAATATACGTGTTAGAACGGAATATATATGTGTAAAAACGGAATATATATGTGTAAGAACGGAATATATATGAGTAAGAACTGAATATATATGCGTAAGAACTGAATATATGTGCGGAAGAACTGAATATATATTCGTAAGAACTGAATATATATGCGTAAAACTGAATATATATGTGTAAGAACGGAATATATATGTGTAAGAATCAATTCCGTTCTTACACGAATATATATTTGTAAGAACGGAATATATATGTGTAAGAATTGAATATATATGTGTAAAAACTGAATATATATGTGTAAGAACGGAATATATATGTGTAAGAACGGAAAATATACGTGTTAGAAAGGAATATATATGTGTAAGAACGGAATATATATGTGTAAGAACGGAATATATATGTGTAAGAACTGAATATATATGCGTAAGAACTGAATATATATGCGTAAGAACTGAATATATATTCGTAAGAACTGAATATATATGCGTAAAACTGAATATATATGTGTAAGAACTGAATATATATGCGTAAGAACTGAATATATATGTGTGAGAACGGAATATATATGTGTAAGAATCAATTCCGTTCTTACACGAATATATATTTGTAAGAACGGAATATATATGTCTAAGAATTGAATATATATGTGTAAGAACTGAATAAATATGCGTAAGAACTGAATATATATGTGTAAGAACGGAATATATATGTGTAAGAACGGAATATATATGTGTAAGAACGGAATATATACGTGTAAGAACGGAATATATATGTGTAAGAACGGCATATATATGTGTAAGAACGGAATATGTATGTGTAAGAACTGAATATATATGTGTAAGAACGGAATATATATGTGTAAGAACGGAATATATATGCGTTAGAACTGAATATATATGTGTAAGAACGGCATTCATATGTGTAAGAACGGAATATGTATGTGTAAGAACTGAATATATATGTATAAGAACGGAATATATATGTGTAAGAATGGAATATATATGTGTAAGAACTGAATATATATGCGTAAGAACTGAATATATATGCTTAAGAACTGAAAATATATGTGTAAGAACTGAATATATATGTGTAAGAACGGCATATATATGTGTAAGAACGGAATATGTATGTGTAAGAACTCAATATATATGTGTAAGAACTCAATATATATGTGTAAGAACTGAATATATATGTATAAGAACGGAATATATATGTGTAAGAACGGAATATATATGTGTAAGAACGGAATATATGAATATATATGTGTAAGAACGGAATATATATGTGTAAGAACGGAATATATATGTTTAAGAACGAAATATATACGTGTAAGAACGGAAAATATATGTGTAAGAACGGAATATATATGTGTAAGAACGGAATATATATGTGTAAGAACTATATATATATATGTGTAAGAACTGAATATATATGAGTAAGAACGGAATATATATGCGTAAGAACGGAATATATATGTGTAAGAACGGAATATATATGTGTAAGAACGGAATATATATGTGTAAGAATTGAATATATATGTGTAAGAACGGAATATATATGTTTAAGAACTGAATATATGTGTAAGAAGTGAATATATATGTGTAAGAAGTGAATATATATGTGTAAGAACGGAATATGTATGTGTAAGAACGGAATATGTACGTGTAAGAACGGAATATATATGTGTAAGAACTGAACATATATGTGTAAGAAATGAATATATATGCGTCAGAACTGAATATATATGCGTAAGAACTGAATATATATGCGTAAGAAGTGAATATATATCTGTAAGAACTGAATATATATGTGTAAGAACGTAATATATATGTGTAAGAAGTGAATATATATGTGTAAGAACTGAATATATATGTGTAAGAACGGAATATATATGTGTAAGAACGGAATAAATATGTGTAAGAACGGAATATATATGTGTAAGAACGGAATACATATGTGTAAGAACTGAACATATATGTGTAAGAACTGAATATATATGCGTAAGAACTTAATATATATGCGTAAAACTGAATATATATGCGTAAGAACTGAACATATATGTGTAAGAAATGAATATATATGCGTAAGAACTAAATAAATATGCGTAAGAACGGAATATATATGTGTAAGAACGGAATATATATGCGTAAGAACTGAATATATATGTGTAAGAACGGAATATCTATGTGTAAGAACAGAATATATATGTAAGAACGGAATATATATGTGTAAGAACGGCATATATATGTGTAAGAACGGAATATGTATGTGTAAGAACTGAATATATATGTGTAAGAACGGAATATATATGTGTAAGAACTGAATATATATGCGTAAGAACTGAATATATGCTTAAGAACTGAAAATATATGCGTAAGAACTCAATATATATGTGTAAGAACGGAATATATATGTGTAAGAACGGCATATATATGTGTAAGAACGGAATATGTATGTGTAAGAACTGAATATATATGTGTAAGAACTGAATATATATGTGTAAGAACTGAATATATATGTGTAAGAACGGAATATATATGTGTAAGAACGGAATATATATGTGAAAGAACTAAATATATATGTGTAAGAACTGAATATGTATGTGTAAGAACTGAATATATATGTGCAAGAACTGAATATATATGGGTAAGAACTGAATATATATGCGTAAAACTGAATATATATGCGTACGAACTGAACATATATGTGTAAGAAATGAATATATATGCGTAAGAACTGAATATATATGTGTAAGAACGGAATATATATGTGTAAGAACGGAATATATATGTGTAAGAACGGAATATGTATGTGTAAGAACTGAATATATATGTGTAAGAACGGAATATGTATGTGTAAGAACGGAATATGTATGTGTAAGATCGGAATATGTACGTGTAAGAACGGAATATATATGTGTAAGAACTGAACATATATGTGTAAGAATTGAATATATATGCGTCAGAACTGAATATATATGCGTAAGAACTGAATATATATGCGTGAGAACTGAATATATATCTGTAAGAACTGAATATATATGTGTAAGAACGGAATATATATGTGTAAGAAGTGAATATATATGTGTTAGAACTGAATATATATGTGTAAGAACGGAATATATATGTTAAGAACGAAATATATACGTGTAAGAACGGAAAAATATATGTGTAAGAACGGAATATATATGTGTAAGAACGGAATATATATGTGTAAGAACTATATATATATATGTGTAAGAACTGAATATATATGAGTAAGAACGGAATATATATGCGTAAGAACGGAATATATATGTGTAAGAACGGAATATATATGTGTAAGAACGGAATATATATGTGTAAGAATTGAATATATATGTGTAAGAACGGAATATATATGTTTAAGAACTGAATATATGTGTAAGAAGTGAATATATATGTGTAAGAAGTGAATATATATGTGTAAGAACGGATATGTATGTGTAAGAACGGAATATGTACGTGTAAGAACGGAATATATATGTGTAAGAACTGAACATATATGTGTAAGAAATGAATATATATGCGTCAGAACTGAATATATATGCGTAAGAACTGATATATATGCGTAGAAGTGAATATATATCTGTAAGAACTGAATATATATGTGTAAGAACGTAATATATATGTGTAAGAAGTGAATATATATGTGTAAGAACTGAATATATATGTGTAAGAACGGAATATATATGTGTAAGAACGGAATAAATATGTGTAAGAACGGAATATATATGTGTAAGAACGGAATACATATGTGTAAGAACTGAACATATATGTGTAAGAACTGAATATATATGCGTAAGAACTTAATATATATGCGTAAAACTGAATATATATGCGTAGAACTGAACATATATGTGTAAGAAATGAATATATATGCGTAAGAACTAAATATATATGCGTAAGAACGGAATATATATGTGTAAGAACGGAATATATATGCGTAAGAACTGAATATATATGTGTAAGAACGGAATATCTATGTGTAAGAACAGAATATATATGTGTAAGAACGGAATATATATGTGTAAGAACGGCATATATATGTGTAAGAACGGAATATGTATGTGTAAGAACTGAATATATATGTGTAAGAACGGAATATATATGTGTAAGAACTGAATATATATGCGTAAGAACTGAATATATATGCTTAAGAACTGAAAATATATGCGTAAGAACTCAATATATATGTGTAAGAACGGAATATATATGTGTAAGAACGGCATATATATGTGTAAGAACGGAATATGTATGTGTAAGAACTGAATATATATGTGTAAGAACTGAATATATATGTGTAAGAACTGAATATATATGTGTAAGAACGGAATATATATGTGTAAGAACGGAATATATATGTGAAAGAACTAAATATATATGTGTAAGAACTGAATATGTATGTGTAAGAACTGAATATATATGTGCAAGAACTGAATATATATGGGTAAGAACTGAATATATATGCGTAAAACTGAATATATATGCGTACGAACTGAACATATATGTGTAAGAAATGAATATATATGCGTAAGAACTGAATATATATGTGTAAGAACGGAATATATATGTGTAAGAACGGAATATATATGTGTAAGAACGGAATATGTATGTGTAAGAACTGAATATATATGTGTAAGAACGGAATATGTATGTGTAAGAACGGAATATGTATGTGTAAGATCGGAATATGTACGTGTAAGAACGGAATATATATGTGTAAGAACTGAACATATATGTGTAAGAATTGAATATATATGCGTCAGAACTGAATATATATGCGTAAGAACTGAATATATATGCGTGAGAACTGAATATATATCTGTAAGAACTGAATATATATGTGTAAGAACGGAATATATATGTGTAAGAAGTGAATATATATGTGTTAGAACTGAATATATATGTGTAAGAACGGAATATATATGTTTAAGAACGAAATATATACGTGTAAGAACGGAAAATATATGTGTAAGAACGGAATATATATGTGTAAGAACGGAATATATATGTGTAAGAACTATATATATATATGTGTAAGAACTGAATATATATGAGTAAGAACGGAATATATATGCGTAAGAACGGAATATATATGTGTAAGAACGGAATATATATGTGTAAGAACGGAATATATATGTGTAAGAATTGAATATATATGTGTAAGAACGGAATATATATGTTTAAGAACTGAATATATGTGTAAGAAGTGAATATATATGTGTAAGAAGTGAATATATATGTGTAAGAACGGAATATGTATGTGTAAGAACGGAATATGTACGTGTAAGAACGGAATATATATGTGTAAGAACTGAACATATATGTGTAAGAAATGAATATATATGCGTCAGAACTGAATATATATGCGTAAGAACTGAATATATATGCGTAAGAAGTGAATATATATCTGTAAGAACTGAATATATATGTGTAAGAACGTAATATATATGTGTAAGAAGTGAATATATATGTGTAAGAACTGAATATATATGTGTAAGAACGGAATATATATGTGTAAGAACGGAATAAATATGTGTAAGAACGGAATATATATGTGTAAGAACGGAATACATATGTGTAAGAACTGAACATATATGTGTAAGAACTGAATATATATGCGTAAGAACTTAATATATATGCGTAAAACTGAATATATATGCGTAAGAACTGAACATATATGTGTAAGAAATGAATATATATGCGTAAGAACTAAATATATATGCGTAAGAACGGAATATATATGTGTAAGAACGGAATAAATATGTGTAAGAACGGAATATATATGTGTAAGAACGGAATACATATGTGTAAGAACTGAATATATATGTGTAAGAACTGAATATATATGCGTAAGAACTGAATATATATGCGTAAAACTGAATATATATGCGTAAGAACTGACCATATATGTGTAAGAAATGAATATATATGCGTAAGAACTGAATATATATGCGTAAGAACGGAATATATATGTGTAAGAACGGAATATATATGCGTTAGAACTGAATATATATGTGTAAGAACGGAATATCTATGTGTAAGAACGGAATATATATGTGTAAGAACGGAATATATATGTGTAAGAACGGCATTCATATGTGTAAGAACGGAATATGTATGTGTAAGAACTGAATATATATGTATAAGAACGGAATATATATGTGTAAGAACTGAATATATATGTGTAAGAACTGAATATATATGCGTAAGAACTGAATATATATGCTTAAGAACTGAAAATATATGCGTAAGAACTGAATATATATGTGTAAGAACGGCATATATATGTGTAAGAACGGAATATGTATGTGTAAGAACTGAATATATATGTGTAAGAACTGAATATATATGTGTAAGAACTGAATATATATGTGTAAGAACGGAATATATATGTGTAAGAACGGAATATATATGTGTAAGAACTGAATATATATGCGTAAGAACTGAATATATATGCGTAAGAACTGAATATATATTCGTAAGATCTGAATATATATGCGTAAAACTGAATATATATGTGTAAGAACTGAATATATATGCGTAATAACTGAATATATATGTGTAAGAACGGAATTTATATGTGTAAGAACTGAATATATATGTGTAAGAACGGAATATATATGTTTAAGAACTGAATATATGTGTAAGAAGTGAATATATATGTGTAAGAAGTGAATATATATGTGTAAGAACGGAATATGTATGTGTAAGAACGGAATATGTACGTGTAAGAACGGAATATATATGTGTAAGAACTGAACATATATGTGTAAGAAATGAATATATATGCGTCAGAACTGAATATATATGCGTAAGAACTGAATATATATGCGTAAGAAGTGAATATATACCTGTAAGAACTGAATATATATGTCTAAGAACGGAATATATATGTGTAAGAAGTGAATATATATGTGTAAGAACTGAATATATATGTGTAAGAACGGAATATATATGTGTAAGAACGGAATAAATATGTGTAAGAACGGAATATATATGTGTAAGAACGGAATACATATGTGTAAGAACTGAACATATATGTGTAAGAACTGAATATATATGCGTAAGAACTTAATATATATGCGTAAAACTGAATATATATGCGTAAGAACTGAACATATATGTGTAAGAAATGAATATATATGCGTAAGAACGGAATATATATGTGTAAGAACGGAATATATATGCGTAAGAACTGAATATATATGTGTAAGAACGGAATATCTATGTGTAAGAACAGAATATATATGTGTAAGAACGGAATATATATGTGTAAGAACGGCATATATATGTGTAAGAACGGAATATGTATGTGTAACAACTGAATATATATGTGTAAGAACGGAATATATATGTGTAAGAACTGAATATATATGCGTAAGAACTGAATATATATGTGTAAGAACGGAATATGTATGTGTAAGAACGGAATATGTATGTGTAAGATCGGAATATATACGTGTAAGAACGGAATATATATGTGTAAGAACTGAACATATATGTGTAAGAATTGAATATATATGCGTCAGAACTGAATATATATGCGTAAGAACTGAATATATATGCGTGAGAACTGAATATATATCTGTAAGAACTGAATATATATGTGTAAGAACGGAATATATATGTGTAAGAAGTGAATATATATGTGTTAGAACTGAATATATATGTGTAAGAACGGAATATATATGTGTAAGAACGAAATATATACGTGTAAGAACGGAAAATATATGTGTAAGAACGGAATATATATGTGTAAGAACGGAATATATATGTGTAAGAACTATATATATATATGTGTAAGAACTGAATATATATGAGTAAGAACGGAATATATATGCGTAAGAACGGAATATATATGTGTAAGAACGGAATATATATGTGTTAGAACGGAATATATATGTGTAAGAATTGAATATATATGTGTAAGAACGGAATATATATGTTTAAGAACTGAATATATGTGTAAGAAGTGAATATATATGTGTAAGAAGTGAATATATATGTGTAAGAACGGAATATGTATGTGTAAGAACGGAATATGTACGTGTAAGAACGGAATATATATGTGTAATAACTGAACATATATGTGTAAGAAATGAATATATATGCGTCAGAACTGAATATATATGCGTAAGAACTGAATATATATGCGTAAGAAGTGAATATATATCTGTAAGAACTGAATATATATGTGTAAGAACGTAATATATATGTGTAAGAAGTGAATATATATGTGTAAGAACTGAATATATATGTGTAAGAACGGAATATATATGTGTAAGAACGGAATAAATATGTGTAAGAACGGAATATATATGTGTAAGAACGGAATACATATGTGTAAGAACTGAACATATATGTGTATGAACTGAATATATATGCGTAAGAACTTAATATATATGCGTAAAACTGAATATATATTCGTAAGAACTGAACATATATGTGTAAGAAATGAATATATATGCGTAAGAACTAAATATATATGCGTAAGAACGGAATATATATGTGTAAGAACGGAATATATATGCGTAAGAACTGAATATATATGTGTAAGAACGGAATATCTATGTGTAAGAACAGAATATATATGTGTAAGAACGGAATATATATGTGTAAGAACGGCATATATATGTGTAAGAACGGAATATGTATGTGTAAGAACTGAATATATATGTGTAAGAACGGAATATATATGTGTAAGAACTGAATATATATGCGTAAGAACTGAATATATATGCTTAAGAACTGAAAATATATGCGTAAGAACTCAATATATATGTGTAAGAACGGAATATATATGTGTAAGAACGGAATATATATGTGTAAGAACGGAATATGTATGTGTAAGAACTGAATATATATGTGTAAGAACTGAATATATATGTGTAAGAACTGAATATATATGTGTAAGAACGGAATATATATGTGTAAGAACGGAATATATATGTGAAAGAACTAAATATATATGTGTAAGAACTGAAAATGTATGTGTAAGAACTGAATATATATGTGCAAGAACTGAATATATATGGGTAAGAACTGAATATATATGCGTAAAACTGAATATATATGCGTACGAACTGAACATATATGTGTAAGAAATGAATATATATGCGTAAGAACTGAATATATATGTGTAAGAACGGAATATATATGTGTAAGAACGGAATATATATGTGTAAGAACGGAATATGTATGTGTAAGAACTGAATATATATGTGTAAGAACGGAATATGTATGTGTAAGAACGGAATATGTATGTGTAAGATCGGAATATGTACGTGTAAGAACGGAATATATATGTGTAAGAACTGAACATATATGTGTAAGAATTGAATATATATGCGTCAGAACTGAATATATATGCGTAAGAACTGAATATATATGCGTGAGAACTGAATATATATCTGTAAGAACTGAATATATATGTGTAAGAACGGAATATATATGTGTAAGAAGTGAATATATATGTGTTAGAACTGAATATATATGTGTAAGAACGGAATATATATGTGTAAGAACGGAATAAATATGTGTAAGAACGGAATATATATGTGTAAGAACGGAATACATATGTGTAAGAACTGAATATATATGTGTAAGAACTGAATATATATGCGTAAGAACTGAATATATATGCGTAAAACTGAATATATATGCGTAAGAACTGAACATATATGTGTAAGAAATGAATATATATGCGTAAGAACTGAATATATATGCGTAAGAACGGAATATATATGTGTAAGAACGGAATATATATGCGTTAGAACTGAATATATATGTGTAAGAACGGAATATCTATGTGTAAGAACGGAATATATATGTGTAAGAACGGAATATATATGTGTAAGAACGGCATTCATATGTGTAAGAACGGAATATGTATGTGTAAGAACTGAATATATATGTATAAGAACGGAATATATATGTGTAAGAACTGAATATATATGTGTAAGAACTGAATATATATGCGTAAGAACTGAATATATATGCTTAAGAACTGAAAATATATGCGTAAGAACTGAATATATATGTGTAAGAACGGCATATATATGTGTAAGAACGGAATATGTATGTGTAAGAACTGAATATATATGTGTAAGAACTGAATATATATGTGTAAGAACTGAATATATATGTGTAAGAACGGAATATATATGTGTAAGAACGGAATATATATGTGTAAGAACTGAATATATATGCGTAAGAACTGAATATATATGCGTAATAACTGAATATATATTCGTAAGATCTGAATATATATGCGTAAAACTGAATATATATGTGTAAGAACTGAATATATATGCGTAATAACTGAATATATATGTGTAAGAACGGAATTTATATGTGTAAGAACTGAATATATATGTGTAAGAACGGAATATATATGTTTAAGAACTGAATATATGTGTAAGAAGTGAATATATGTGTAAGAAGTGAATATATATGTGTAAGAACGGAATATGTATGTGTAAGAACGGAATATGTACGTGTAAGAACGGAATATATATGTGTAAGAACTGAACATATATGTGTAAGAAATGAATATATATGCGTCAGAACTGAATATATATGCGTAAGAACTGAATATATATGCGTAAGAAGTGAATATATACCTGTAAGAACTGAATATATATGTCTAAGAACGGAATATATATGTGTAAGAAGTGAATATATATGTGTAAGAACTGAATATATATGTGTAAGAACGGAATATATATGTGTAAGAACGGAATAAATATGTGTAAGAACGGAATATATATGTGTAAGAACGGAATACATATGTGTAAGAACTGAACATATATGTGTAAGAACTGAATATATATGCGTAAGAACTTAATATATATGCGTAAAACTGAATATATATGCGTAAGAACTGAACATATATGTGTAAGAAATGAATATATATGCGTAAGAACGGAATATATATGTGTAAGAACGGAATATATATGCGTAAGAACTGAATATATATGTGTAAGAACGGAATATCTATGTGTAAGAACAGAATATATATGTGTAAGAACGGAATATATATGTGTAAGAACGGCATATATATGTGTAAGAACGGAATATGTATGTGTAACAACTGAATATATATGTGTAAGAACGGAATATATATGTGTAAGAACTGAATATATATGCGTAAGAACTGAATATATATGCTTAAGAACAGAAAATATATGCGTAAGAACTCAATATATATGTGTAAGAACGGAATATATATGTGTAAGAACGGCATATATATGTGTAAGAACGGAATATGTATGTGTAAGAACTGAATATATATGTGTAAGAACTGAATATATATGTGTAAGAACTGAATATATATGTGTAAGAACGGAATATATATGTGTAAGAACGGAATATATATGTGAAAGAACTAAATATATATGTGTAAGAACTGAATATGTATGTGTAAGAACTGAATATATATGTGCAAGAACTGAATATATATGGGTAAGAACTGAATATATATGCGTAAAACTGAATATATATGCGTACGAACTGAACATATATGTGTAAGAAATGAATATATATGCGTAAGAACTGAATATATATGTGTAAGAACGGAATATATATGTGTAAGAACGGAATATATATGTGTAAGAACGGAATATGTATGTGTAAGAACTGAATATATATGTGTAAGAACGGAATATGTATGTGTAAGAACGGAATATGTATGTGTAAGATCGAAATATGTACGTGTAAGAACGGAATATATATGTGTAAGAACTGAACATATATGTGTAAGAAATGAATATATATGCGTCAGAACTGAATATATATGCGTAAGAACTGAATATATATGCGTGAGAACTAAATATATATCTGTAAGAACTGAATATATATGTGTAAGAACGGAATATATATGTGTAAGAAGTGAATATATATGTGTAAGAACTGAATATATATGTGTAAGAACGGAATATATATGTGTAAGAACGGAATAAATATGTGTAAGAACGGAATATATATTTGTAAGAACGGAATACATATGTGTAAGAACTGAATATATATGTGTAAGAACTGAATATATATGCGTAAGAACTGAATATATATGCGTAAAACTGAATATATATGCGTAAGAACTGAACATATATGTGTAAGAAATGAATATATATGCGTAAGAACTGAATATATATGCGTAAGAACGGAATATATATGTGTAAGAACTGAATATATATGCGTTAGAACTGAATATATATGTGTAAGAACGGAATATCTATGTGTAAGAACGGAATATATATGTGTAAGAACGGAATATATATGTGTAAGAACGGCATTCATATGTGTAAGAACGGAATATGTATGTGTAAGAACTGAATATATATGTATAAGAACGGAATATATATGTGTAAGAACTGAATATATATGTCTAAGAACTGAATATATATGCGTAAGAACTGAATGTATATGCTTAAGAACTGAAAATATATGCGTAAGAACTGAATATATATGTGTAAGAACGGAATATATATGTGTAAGAACGGCATATATATGTGTAAGAACGGAATATGTATGTGTAAGAACTGAATATATATGTGTAAGAACTGAATATATATGTGTAAGAACTGAATATATATGTGTAAGAACGGAATATATATGTGTAAGAACGGAATATATATGTGTAAGAACGGAATATATATGTGTAAGAACTGAATATATATGCGTAAGAACTGAATATATATGCGTAAGAACTGAATATATATTCGTAAGATCTGAATATATATGCGTAAAACTGAATATATATGTGTAAGAACTGAATATATATGCGTAATAACTGAATATATATGTGTAAGAACGGAATTTATATGTGTAAGAACTGAATATATATGTGTAACAACTGAATATATATGTGTAAGAACGGAATATATATGTGTAAGAACGGAAAATATACGTGTTAGAACGGAATATATATGTGTAAGAACGGAATATATATGTGTAAGAACGGAATATATATGTGTAAGAACTGAATATATATGCGTAAGAACTGAATATATGTGCGTAAGAACTGAATATATATTCGTAAGAACTGAATATATATGCGTAAAACTGAATTTATATGTGTAAGAACGGAATATATATGTGTAAGAATCAATTCCGTTCTTACACGAATATATATTTGTAAGAACGGAATATATATGTGTAAGAATTGAATATATATGTGTAAAAACTGAATATATATGTGTAAGAACGGAATATATATGTGTAAGACCGGAAAATATACGTGTTAGAAAGGAATATATATGTGTAAGAACGGAATATATATGTGTAAGAATGGAATATATATGTGTAAGAACTGAATATATATGCGTAAGAACTGAATATATATGCGTAAGAACTGAATATATATTCGTAAGAACTGAATATATATGCGTAAAACTGAATATATATGTGTAAGAACTGAATATATATGCGTAAGAACTGAATATATATGTGTAAGAATCAATTCCGTTCTTACACGAATATATATTTGTAAGAACGGAATATATATGTGTAAGAATTGAATATATATGTGTAAGAACTGAATAAATATGCGTAAGAACTGAATATATATGTGTAAGAACGGAATAAATATGTGTAAGAACGGAATATATATGTGTAAGAACGGAATATAAACGTGTAAGAACGGAATATATATGTGTAAAAACTGAATATATATGTGTAAGAACGGAATATATATGTGTTAGAACTGAATATATATGTGTAAGAACTGAATATATATGAGTAAGAACGGAATATATATGCGTAAGAACGGAATATATATTTGTAAGAACGGAATATATATGTGTAATGACGGAATATATATGTGTAAGAACTGAATATATATGTGTAAGAACGGAATATATATGTGTAAGAACTGAATATATGTGTAAGGAGTGAATATATATGTGTAAGAAGTGAATATATATGTGTAAGAACGGAATATGTATGTGTAAGAACGGAATATGTACGTGTAAGAACGGAATATATATGTGTAAGAACTGAACATATATGTGTAAGAAATGAATATATATGCGTCAGAACTGAATATATTTGCGTAAGAACTGAATATATATCTGTAAGAACTGATGATATATGTGTAAGAACGGAATATATATGTGTAAGAAGTGAATATATATGTGTAAGAACTGAATATATATGTGTAAGAACGGAATATATATGTGTAAGAACGGAATAAATATGTGTAAGAACGGAATATATATGTGTAAGAACGGAATACATATGTGTAAGAACTGAATATATATGTGTAAGAACTGAATATATATGCGTAAGAACTGAATATATATGCGTAAAACTGAATATATATGCGTAAGAACTGAACATATATGTGTAAGAAATGAATATATATGCGTAAGAACTGAATATATATGCGTAAGAACGGAATATATATGTGTAAGAACGGAATCTATATGCGTAAGAACTGAATATATATGTGTAAGAACGGAATATCTATGTGTAAGAACGGAATATATATGTGTAAGAACGGAATATATATGTGTAAGAACGGCATTCATATGTGTAAGAACGGAATATGTATGTGTAAGAACTGAATATATATGTATAAGAACGGAATATATATGTGTAAGAACTGAATATATATGTGTAAGAACTGAATATATATGCGTAAGAACTGAATATATATGCTTAAGAACTGAAAATATATGCGTAAGAACTGAATATATATGTGTAAGAACGGAATATAAATGTGTAAGAACGGCATATATATGTGTAAGAACGGAATATGTATGTGTAAGAACTGAATATATATGTGTAAGAACTGAATATATATGTGTAAGAACTGAATATATATGTGTAAAACGGAATATATATGTGTAAGAACTGAATATATATGTGTAAGAACTGAATATGTATGTGTAAGAACTGAATATATGAATATATGTGTAAGAACGGAATATATATGTGTAAGAACGGTATATATATGTTTAAGAACGAAATATATACGTGTAAGAACGGAATATATATGTGTAAGAACGGAATATATATGTGTAAGAACGGAATATATATGTGTAAGAACTGAATATATATGTGTAAGAACTGAATATATATGAGTAAGAACGGAATATATATGCGTAAGAATGGAATATATATGTGTAAGAACGGAATATATATGTGTAAGAACGGAATATATATGTGTAAGAACTGAATATATATGTGTAAGAACAGAATATATATGTGTAAGAACTGAATATATGTGTAAGAAGTGAATATATATTTGTAAGAAGTGAATATATATGTGTAAGAACGGAATATGTATGTGTAAGAACGGAATATGTACGTGTAAGAACGGAATATATATGTGTAAGAACTGAACATATATGTGTAAGAAATGAATATATATGCGTAAGAACTGAAAATATATGCGTAAGAACTGAATATATATCTGTAAGAACTGAATATATATGTGTAAGAACGGAATATATATGTGTAAGAAGTGAATATATATGTGTAAGAACTGAATATATATGTGTAAGAACGGAATATATATGTGTAAGAACGGAATAAATATGTGTAAGAACGGAATATATATGTGTAAGAACGGAATACATATGTGTAAGAACTGAACATATATGTGTAAGAACTGAATATATATGCGTAAGAATTTAATATATATGCGTAAAACTGAATATATATGCGTAAGAACTGAACATATATGTGTAAGAAATGAATATATATGCGTAAGAACTGAATATATATGCGTAAGAACGGAATATATATGTGTAAGAACGGAATATATATGCGTAAGAACTGAATATATATGTGTAAGAACGGAATATCTATGTGTAAGAACAGAATATCTATGTGTAAGAACGGAATATATATGTGTAAGAACGGCATTCATATGTGTAAGAACGGAATATGTATGTGTAAGAACTGAATATATATGTATAAGAACGGAATATATATGTGTAAGAACTGAATATATATGTGTAAGAACTGAATATATATGCGTAAGAACTGAAAATATATGCGTTAGAACTGAATATATATGTGTAAGAACGGAATATATATGTGTAAGAACGGCATATATATGTGTAAGAACGGAATATGTATGTGTAAGAACTGAATATATATGTGTAAGAACTGAATATATATGTGTAAGAACTGAATATATATGTGTAAGAACGGAATATATATGTGTAAGAACGGAATATATATGTGTAAGAACGGAATATATATGCGTAAGAACTGAATATATATGCGTAAGAACTGAATATATATGCGTAAGAACTGAATATATATTCGTAAGATCTGAATATATATGCGTAAAACTGAATATATATGCGTACGAACTGAACATATATGTGTAAGAAATGAATATATATGCGTAAGAACTGAATATATATGTGTAGGAACGGAATATATATGTGTAAGAACGGAATATATATGTGTAAGAACGGAATATATATGTGTAAGAACGGAATATATATGTGTAAGAACGGAATATATACGTGTAAGAACGGAATATATATGTGTAAGAACGGAATATATATTTGTAAGAACTGAATATATATGTGTAAGAAACTGAATATATATGTGTAAGAACTGAATATATATGTGTAATTGCTGAATATATATGCGTAAGAACTGAATATATATGCGTAAGAACTGAATATATTTGCGTAAGAACGGAATATATATGTGTAAGAACGAATATATATGTGTAAGAACGGAATATATATGTGTAAGAACGGAATATGTACGTGAAAGAACGGAATATATATGTGTAAGAACAAAATATATATGTGTATATATGTGTAAGAACGGAATATATATGTGTAAGAACTGAATATATATGTGTAAGAAGTGAATATATAAGTGTAAGAACTGAATATATATGTGTAAGAACGGAATATATATGTGTAAGAACTGAATATATATGCGTAAGAACGGAATATATATGCGTAAGAACTGAATATATATGCGTAAGAACGGAATATATATGTGTAAGAACGGAATATATATGTGTAAGAACGGAATTATACGTGTAAGAACGGAATATATATGTGTAAGAACGGAATATATATGTGTAAGAACTGAATATATATGTGTAAGAACTGAATATATATGCGTAAGAACGGAATATATATATGTAAGAACGGAATATATATGTGTAAGAACGGAATATGTACGTGTAAGAACGGAATATATATGTGTAAGAACGGAATATATATGTGTATATATGTGTAAGAACGGAATATATATGTGTAAGAACTGAATATATATGTGTAAGAAGTGAATATATATGTGTAAGAAGTGAATATATATGTGTAAGAACGGAATATATATGTGTAAGAACTGAATATATATGTGTAAGAACTGGATATATATATGTGTAAGAACTGAATATATATTTGTAAGAACTGAATATATATGTGTAAGAACTGAATATATATGAGTAAGAACGGAATATATATGCGTAAGAACGGAATATGAATGTGTAAGAACGGAATATATATGTGTAAGAACGGAATATATATGTGTAAGAACTGAATATATATGTGTAAGAACGGAATATATATGTGTAAGAAGTGAATATAGATGTGTAAGAATTGAATATATATGTGTAAGAAGTGAATATATATGTGTAAGAACGGAATATGTATGTGTGAGAACGGAATATGTAAGTGTAAGAACGGAATATATATGTGTAAGAACTGAACATATATGTGTAAGATATGAATATTTATGCGTCAGAACTGAATATATATGCGTAAGAACTGAATATATATGCGTAAGAACTGAATATGTATCTGTAAGAACTGAATATATATGTGTAAGAACGGAATATATATGTGTAAGAAGTGAATATATATGTGTAAGAAGTGAATATATATGTGTAAGAACGGAATATATATGTGTAAGAACGGAATATATATGTGAAACAACTGAATATATATGTGTAAGAGCTGAATATGTATGTGTAAGAACTGAATATATATGTGCAAGAACTGAATATATATGGGTAAGAACTGAATATATATGCGTAAAACTGAATATATATGCGTACGAACTGAACATATATGTGTAAGAAATGAATATATATGCGTAAGAACCGAATATATATGTGTAAGAACGGAATATATATGTGTAAGAACGGAATATATATGTGTAAGAACGGAATATATATGTGTAAGAACGGAATATATATGTGTAAGAACGGAATATATACGTGTAAGAACGGAATATATATGTGTAAGAACGGAATATATATTTGTAAGAACTGAATATATATGTGTAAGAAACTGAATATATATGTGTAAGAACTGAATATATATGTGTAATTGCTGAATATATATGCGTAAGAACTGAATATATATGCGTAAGAACTGAATATATATGCGTAAGAACGGAATATATATGTGTAAGAACGAATATATATGTGTAAGAACGGAATATATATGTGTAAGAACGGAATATGTACGTGAAAGAACGGAATATATATGTGTAAGAACAAAATATATATGTGTATATATGTGTAAGAACGGAATATATATGTGTAAGAACTGAATATATATGTGTAAGAAGTGAATATATAAGTGTAAGAACTGAATATATATGTGTAAGAACGGAATATATATGTGTAAGAACTGAATATATATGCGTAAGAACGGAATATATATGCGTAAGCACTGAATATATATGCGTAAGAGCGGAATATATATGTGTAAGAACGGAATATATATGTGTAAGAACGGAATTATACATGTAAGAACGGAATATATATGTGTAAGAACGGAATATATATGTGTAAGAACTGAATATATATGTGTGAGAAGTGAATATATATGTGTGAGAACCGAATATATATGTGTAAGAACGGAATATATATGTGTAAGAACTGAATATTTATGTGTAAGAACTGAATATATATATGTGTAAGAACTGAATATATATTTGTAAGAACTGAATATATATGTGTAAGAACTGAATATATATGAGTAAGAACGGAATATGTATGCGTAAGAACGGAATATATATGTGTAAGATCGGAATATATATGTGTAAGAACGGAATATATATGTGTAAGAACGGAATATATATGTGTAAGAACGGAATATATATGTGTAAGAACTGAATATATATGTGTAAGAAGTGAATATATGTGTAAGAAGTGAATATATATGTGTAAGAACGGAATATGTATGTGTAAGAACGGAATATGTACGTGTAAGAACGGAATATATATGTGTAAGAACTGAACATATATGTGTAAGAAATGAATATATATGCGTCAGAACTGAATATATATGCGTAAGAACTGAATATATATGCGTAAGAACTGAATATATATCTGTAAGAACTGAATATGTATGTGTAAGAACGGAATATATATGTGTAAGAACATAATATATATGTGTAACAACGGAATATATTGTGTATATATGCGTAAGAACGGAATATATATGTGTAAGAACGGAATATATATGTGTAAGAACGGAATATATATGTGTAAGAACGGCATATATATGTGTAAGAACGGAATATGTATGTGTAAGAACTGAATATATATGTGTAAGAACTGAATATATATGTGTAATAACTGAATATTTATGTGTAAGAACGGAATATATATGTGTAAGAACTGAATATATATGTGTAAGAACTGAATATGTATGTGTAAGAACTGAATATATATGTGCAAGAACTGAATATATATGGGTAAGAACTGAATATATATGCGTAAAACTGAATATATATGCGTAAGAACTGAACATATATGTGTAAGAAATGAATATATATGCGTAAGAACTGAATATATATGTGTAAGAACGGAATATGTACGTGTAAGAGCGGAATATATATTTGTAAGAACCGAACATATATGTGTAAGAAATGAATATATATGCGTAAGAACTGAATATATATGTGTAAGAACGGAATATGTACGTGAAAGAACTGAATATATATCTGTAAGAACTGAATATTTATGTGTAAGAACGGAATATATATGTGTAAGAACATAATATATATGTGTAAGAACGGAATATATTGTGTATATATGCGTAAGAACGGAATATATATGTATAAGAACGGAATATATATGTGTAAGAACGGAATATATATGTGTAAGAACGGCATATATATGTGTAAGAACGGAATATGTATGTGTAAGAACTGAATATATATGTGTAAGAACTGAATATATATGTGTAAGAACTGAATATATATGAGTAAGAACGGAATATATATGTGTAAAAACGGAATATATATGTGTAAGAACTGAATATATATACGTAAGAACTGAATATATATGCTTAAGAACTGAAAATATATGCGTAAGAACTGAATATATATGTGTAAGAACGGAATATATATGTGTAAGAACGGCATATATATGTGTAAGAACGGAATATATATCTGTAAGAACTGAATATATATGTGTAAGAACTGAATATATATGTGTAAGAACTGAATATATATGTGTAAGAACGGAATATATATGTGTAAAAACGGAATATATATGTGTAAGAACTGAATATATATGTGTAAGAACTGAATATATATTTGTAAGAACTGAATATATATGTGCAAGAACTGAATAAATATGGGTAAGAACTGAATATATATGCGTAAAACTGAATATATATGCGTAGGAACTGAACATATATGTGTAAGAAATGAATATATATGCGTAAGAACTGAATATATATGTGTAAGAACGGAATATATATGTGTAAGAACGGAATATATATGTGTAAGAACGGAATATATATGTGTAAGAACTGAATATATATGTGTAAGAACGGAAAATATATGTGTAAGAACGGAATATATACGTGTAAGAACGGAATATATATGTGTAAGAACGGAATATATATTTGTAAGAACTGAATATATATGTGTAAGAAACTGAATATATATGTGTAAGAACTGAATATATATGTGTAATTGCTGAATATATATGCGTAAGAACTGAATATATATGCGTAAGAACTGAATATATATGCGTAAGAACGGAATATATATGTGTAAGAACGGAATATATATGTGTAAGAACGGAATATGTACGTGAAAGAACGGAATATATATGTGTAAGAACGGAATATATATGTGTAAGAACGGAATATATATGTGTAAGAACTGAATATATATGTGTAAGAGATAAATATATATGCGTAAGAACTGAATATATATGCGTAAGAACGGAATATCTATGTGTAAGAACGGAATATATATGTGTAAGAACGGAATATGTACGTGAAAGAACGGAATATATATGTGTAAGAACAATATATATATGTGTATATATGTGTAAGAACGGAATATATATGTGTAAGAACGGAATATATATGTGTAAGAAGTGAATATATAAGTGTAAGAACTGAATATATATGTGTAAGAACGGAATATATATGTGTAAGAACTGAATATATATATGCGTAAGAACGGAATATATATGCGTAAGAACTGAATATATATGCGTAAGAACGGAAATATATCTGTAAGAACGGAATATATATGTGTAAGAACGGAATTATACATGTAAGAACGGAATATATATGTGTAACAACGGAATATATATGTGTAAGAACGGAATATATATGTGTAAGAACGGAATATATATGTGTAAGAACTGAATATATATTTGTAAGAACTGAATATATATGTGTTAGAACTGAATATATATTTGTAAGAACTGAATATATATGTGTAAGAACTGAATATATATGCGTAAGAACGGAATATATATGCGTAAGAACGGAATATATATGTGTAAGAACGGAAAATATATGTGTTAGAACGGAATATGTACGTGTAAGAACGGAATATATATGTGTAAGAACGGAATATATATGTGTATATATATGTGTAAGAACGGAATATATATGTGTAAGAACTGAATATATATGTGTAAGAAGTGAATATATATGTGTTAGAAGTGAATATATATGAGTAAGAACGGAATATATATGTGTAAGAACGGAAGATGTATGTGTAAGAATGGAATATGTACGTGTAAGAACGGAATATATATGTGTAAGAACTGAACATATATGTGTAAGAAATGTATATATATGCGTCAGAACTGAATATATATGCCTAAAAACTGAATATGTATGCGTAAGAACTGAATATATATCTGTAAGAACTGAATATATATGTGTAAGAACGGAATATATATGTGTAAGAAGTGAATAGATATGTGTAAGAACTGAATATATATGTTTAAGAACGGAATATATATGTGTAAGAACGGAATAAATATGTGTAAGAACGGAATATATATGTGTAAGAACGGAATATATATGTGTAAGAACTGAATATATATGTGTAAGAACTGAATATATATGCGTAAGAACAAAATATGTATGCGTAAAACTGAATATATATGCGTAAGAACTGAACATATATGTGTAAGAAATGAATATATATGTGTAAGAACTGAATATATATGTGTAAGAACTAAATATATATGTGTAAGAACTGAATATATATTTGTAATAACTGAATATATATGTGTAAGAAATGAATATATATGAGTAAGAACTGAACAAATATGCGTAAGAACTGAATATATATGCGTAAGACTGAACATATATGCGTAAGAACTGAATATATATGCGTAAGAACTGAATATATATGCGTAAGAACGGAATATATATGTGTAAGAACGGAATATATATGCGTAAGAACGGAATATATATATGTAAGAACGGAATATATATGTGTAAGAACGGAATATATATGTGTAAGAACGGAATATATATGTGTAAGAACGGAATATATATGTGTAAGAACATAATATATATGTGTAAGAACTGAATATATTGTGTATATATGCCGTAAGAACGGAATATATATGTGTAAGAACGGAATATATATGTGTAAGAACTGAATATATATGCGTAAGAACTGAATATATATGCGTAAGGTACTGAATATATATTCGTAAGATCTGAATATATATGCGTGTAAAACTGAATATATATGTGTAAGAACTGAATATATATTGCGTAATAACTGAATATATAGTGTAAGAACGGAATATATATGTGTAAGAACTGAATATATATGTGTAAGAACTGAATATATAGTGTGTAAGAACGGAAAAGTATACGTGTTAGAACGGAATATATATGTGTAAAAACGGAATATATATGTGTAAGAACGGAATATATATGAGTAAGAACTGAATATATATGCGTAAGAACTGAATATATGTGCGTAAGAACTGAATATATATTCGTAAGAACTGAATATATATGCGTAAAACTGAATATATATGTGTAAGAACGGAATATATATGTGTAAGAATCAATTCCGTTCTTACACGAATATATATTTGTAAGAACGGAATATATATGTGTAAGAATTGAATATATATGTGTAAAAAACTGAATATATATGTGTAAGAACGGAATATATATGTGTAAGAACGGAAAATATACGTGTTAGAAAGGAATATATATGTGTAAGAACGGAATATATATGTGTAAGAACGGAATATATATGTGTAAGAACTGAATATATATGCGTAAGAACTGAATATATATGCGTAAGAACTGAATATATATTCGTAAGAACTGAATATATATGCGTAAAACTGAATATATATGTGTAAGAACTGAATATATATGCGTAAGAACTGAATATATATGTGTGAGAACGGAATATATATGTGTAAGAACGGAATATGTATCTGTAAGAACTGAATATATATGTGTAAGAACTGAATATATATGTGTAAGAACTGAATATATATGTGTAAGAACGGAATATATATGTGTAAAAACGGAATATATATGTGTAAGAACTGAATATATATGTGTAAGAACTGAATCTATATTTGTAAGAACTGAATATATATTTGTAAGAACTGAATATATACTGTGCAAGAACTGAATATATATGGGTAAGAACTGAATATATATGCGTAAAACTGAATATTATGCGTAGGAACTGAACATATATGTGTAAGAAATGAATATATATGCGTAAGAACTGAATATATATTTGTAAGAACGGAATATATATGTGTAAGAACGGAATATATATTGTAGAACGGAATATATATGTGAAGAACTGAATATATATGTGTAAGAACGGAAAATATATGTGTAAGAACGGAATATATACGTGTAAGAACGGAATATATATGTGTAAGAACGGAATATATATTTGTAAGAACTGAATATATATGTGTAAGAAACTGAATATATATGTGTAAGAACTGAATATATATGTGTAATTGCTGAATATATATGCGTAAAGAACTGAATATATATGCGTAAGAACTGAATATATATGCGTAAGAACGGAATATATATGTGTAAGAACGGAATAAATATGTGTAAGAACGGAATATGTACGTGAAAGAACGGAATATATATGTGTAAGAACGGAATATATATGTGTAAGAACGAATATATATGTGTAAGAACTGAATATATATGTGTAAGAGATAAATATATATGCGTAAGACTGAATATATATGCGTAAGACGGAATATATATGTTTAAGAACGGAATATATATGTGTAAGAACGGAATATGTACGTGAAAGAACGGAATATATATGTGTAAGAACAATATATATATGTGTATATATGTGTAAGAACGGAATATATATGTGTAAGAACTGAATATATATGTGTAAGAAGTGAATATATAAGTGTAAGAACTGAATATATATGTGTAAGAACGGAATATATATGTGTAAGAACTGAATATATATATGCGTAAGAACGGAATATATATGCGTAAGAACTGAATATATATGCGTAAGAACGGAATATATATCTGTAAGAACGGAATATATATGTGTAAGAACGGAATTATACATGTAAGAACGGAATATATATGTGTAACAACGGAATATATATCTGTAAGAAACGGAATATATATGTGTAAGAACGGAATATATGTGTAAGAACTGAATATATATTTGTAAGAACTGAATATATATGTGTAAGAACTGAATATATATGTGTAAGAACTGAATATATATTTGTAAGAACTGAATATATATGTGTAAGAACTGAATATATATGCGTAAGAACGGAATATATATGCGTAAGAACGGAATATATATGTGTAAGAACGGAATATATATGTGTTAGAACGGAATATATATGTGTAGGAACGGAATATATATGTGTAAGAACGGAATATATATGTGTAAGAACTGAATATATATTTGTAAGAACTGAATATATATGTGTTAGAACTGAATATATATTTGTAAGAACTGAATATATATGTGTAAGAACTGAATATATATGCGTAAGAACGGAATATATATGCGTAAGAACGGAATATATATGTGTAAGAACGGAAAATATATGTGTTAGAACGGAATATGTACGTGTAAGAACGGAATATATATGTGTAAGAACGGAATATAATATGTGTATATATGTGTAAGAACGGAATATATATGTGTAAGAACTGAATATATATGTGTAAGAAGTGAATATATATGTGTTAGAAGTGAATATATATGAGTAAGAACGGAATATATATGTGTAAGAACGGAAGATGTATGTGTAAGAATGGAATATGTACGTGTAAGAACGGAATATATATGTGTAAGAAATGAACATATATGTGTAAGAAATGTATATATATGCGTCAGAACTGAATATATATGCCTAAAAACTGAATATGTATGCGTAAGAACTGAATATATATCTGTAAGAACTGAATATATATGTGTAAGAACGGAATATATATGTGTAAGAAGTGAATAGATATGTGTAAGAACTGATATATATGTTTAAGAACGGAATATATATGTGTAAGAACGGAATAAATATGTGTAAGAACGGAATATATATGTGTAAGAACGGAATATATATGTGTAAGAACTGAATATATGTGTAAGAACTGAATATATATGCGTAAGAACAAATATGTATGCGTAAAACTGAATATATATGCGTAAGAACTGAACATATATGTGTAAGAAATGAATATATATGCTGTAAGAACTGAATATATATGTGTAAGAACTAAATATATATGTGTAAGAACTGAATATATATTTGTAATAACTGAATATATATGTGTAAGAAATGAATATATATGAGTAAGAACTGAACAAATATGCGTAAGAACTGAATATATATGCGTAAGAACTGAACATATATGCGTAAGAACTGAATATATATGCGTAAGAACTGAATATATATGCGTAAGAACGGAATATATATGTGTAAGAACGGAATATATATGCGTAAGAACGGAATATATATATGTAAGAACGGATTATATATGTGTAAGAACGGAATATATGGTGTAAGAACGGAATATATATGTGTAAGAACGGAATATATATGTGTAAGAACTAATATATATGTGTAAGAACTGAATATATTGTGTATATATGCGTAGAACGGAATATATATGTGTAAGAACGGAATATATATGTGTAAGAACTGAATATATATGCGTAAGAACTGAATATATATGCGTAAGTACTGAATATATATTCGTAAGATCTGAATATATATGCGTAAAACTGAATATATATGTGTAAGAACTGAATATATATGCGTAATAAACTGAATATATATGTGTAAGAACGGAATATATATGTGTAAGAACTGAATATATATGTGTAAGAACTGAATATATATGTGTAAGAACGGAAATATACGTGTTAGAACGGAATATATATGTGTAAAAACGGAATATATATGTGTAAGACGGAATATATATGAGTAAGAACTGAATATATATGCGTAAGAACTGAATATATGTGCGTAAGAACTGAATATATATTCGTAAGAACTGAATATATATGCGTAAAACTGAATATATATGTGTAAGAACGGAATATATAGTGTAGTAGAATCAATTCCGTTCTTACACGAATATATATTTGTAAGAACGGAATATATATGTGTAAGAATTGAATATATATGTGTAAAAACTGAATATATATGTGTAAGAACGGAATATATATGTGTAAGAACGGAAATATACGTGTTAGAAAGGAATATATATGTGTAAGAACGGAATATATAATGTGTAAGAACGGAATATATATGTGTAAGAACTGAATATATATGCGTAAGAACTGAATATATATGCGTAAGAAACTGAATATATATCGTAAGAACTGAATATATATGCGTAAAACTGAATATATATGTGTAAGAACTGAATATATATGCGTAAGAAATGAATA